>KL264304.1:0-13794 GCA_000699545.1 Podiceps cristatus | reverse complement strand
AAGTCACCCCCACTCTTTTTTTTTTTTTTTTTTTTTTTTTTTTTTTCTTTTAATGCAAAGCAGTATGAAATATATGAGGCAGTAAGGACCACGTTAGGCTGTTTGGGTAATCACTGCACAGAGACTTAGTACCGGTTTCCAAAACAACAGTCTCCTCGGACATTGGTTCAGCACTCAGTAGTAGCTGAAAAGACAAATCGACTTTTGGGTTTATTAGGAGGGGATGGGCAAAGCTTCCCCAATGACATTATATAAACCCACAGTGAGCATCTCTAGTCCCAGCTCTCAAAGATGGCATAGCAGAATCAGAAAAGGTGCAAAAAAGGGCAACAAGCTGGCTGGAAGCATCTCTGCTACAAAAGATGAATTGAAGCTCCACAGCCTGGGAAAAAAGAGGATTGAGAGCAGAAACTGGAGAGGTTATAAAATCATTAAGTGAATGAAGAAGGTGAATAAGGAGTAATTATTAACACTTTATCATAACACAAGAATTAGGAAGCTTCAGATGGAGTTATCAGATAGCAGGTTTAAAATAGAGGAAGTATCTTTCTCCCATAGCACATCATTAAACAGTGGGACACTGTAGGATGCTGTGAAGGCTAGAGGATTAAATTAGCTCAAAAGCACTTAGACTCATGGAAGAAAGACCATCAAGGCTAATAAATACAGAGCTGCGGATATGTCCTTTGACTTGAAACCTCTGTGCTGCCAGTTGCTACGAAGCCAGAAGAGCACCGCATACTGCTCCTGGTCTTTGAGGTTTTCTTTTTTCCTTTTGTATTAATCCCTAACCTTTTTTAGAGACTACAGGCTGAGTGGCATTACATGTATGGCTGTTCTTCTACTTACAGTGCAACAACTGTGGAAATGCTCCAGCTTTCATTTGAAGCAACTGGGAAAGCAATGTGGCCGAGGCGAGGTTTTCTGGGCTGGAAGTTCATTAACATGGCACCAGTAGAGCTACATCAGCGATCAATTTTTACTGTTTATTTTCAACTACAAATAACTGCTTGGAACACTAGTCCTTTCCAGCTAGGCTTGGTGGATTGTGCTTCCTTAGAAAAGTTACAGTCTATAAAATAGCTGTAAGCAAGACAAGCACAAAGTATGCTTTGGCTGGATGCTAGTTTTCTCTTTTCATAAAAAGTATGAGATTGGGAGTAATGATGTGCAGCATGTTTTAAGTTATTTTCTAAAGTTACTTCAAAACTATTTCTTAGGGAAACAATAATTCTTGGGGAAAAGTGCCAGCTAAGAATTAATACCAATAAAACCTACATTTTTCTTCCTGGGGATTTTCCTGGAAAATGTCTAGTTTTACCATTTCAAATTATTTTCAGAAAATATGCTACCATTTGTAGGTGTTTTGGAAGTAGATTAAATGAAGGAGTAGGTGACAGGCATAAATATAAAACAAGATTAGGGAACCCTGTGTCCCTGAGCTTTTCACATGTGATTTGAATACTCCTGAGAAGATAGCAGTACCTGCTAGTATTCAAGCCAACTGCCAGATTGCAGGAGTAGGTCTCCCAGCTTAAATCGGCTTCAAGGTGGATGAGTGAAGAGTGTTGCTGAAAAAAAACCCAAAACAAAACCAAAAAACCCAAACCCCAAAAATCCAAAACACTCCAAAGGTATCTTTTCCCTTTAATACAGTGCCAAGGGTTTTCTTACAACAGGAAGAATTAGTTCACAGGGACTGGAAAGCCAGGATTTGGGCCTCAGACATAGTAGTAGAAAAGTTAAAACATGTGAAATTATGCTGTTAATGAGCCTAAGACAATTGGGAAGTCATTATCTCCTGTCAGAGAAGCTGGAAGAGCAGTGTGAGGATGAAGAGCTCGCACTGCCTGCAGGACAATTTTGGCTGTTAATGAACCTGTATGGATGAAAGAACATCAAATCCAGGCCAAGAGTCCCTCTCGTTTGTTTATTTGTTCCTGCAGGAATTTGTCTGAAGCTGCATAGTACAGTGGTGTCTGACGCCTTCAGGTTTCACTCAGCACCACCCCACCTTCAACTGAAGGACCTCATTCTGTTTGCCGATGGAAATGGGTGGCTTTACAAAACCTCTCCTTTCAGATTCCCCGTGTTCTGCCGCCTCTGCTGCCCAGCACTGCCATTTTGTGAGGTTGCTGATGGCACTGGAGTGATCCCCACGGCTGGGCACAGTACGGCTCCTCGCTTTTACCTCAGCGTTCCGCACAGTTGTTCTTCTCCCCATGGCAGCCTGGGCAATTTCCATTCACTTCCTTGTTTCCCCAGCCAGGGATAAACTCGTGACTTAGTGATATGACTTTGCTTTCTCCTAGAAAAGAAAGCCATACGGATTTTTTTTTTTCCCCTTTTCACTGACAACATGAGTTCACAACTTTCAAATTAACAGCATCTTCCAGTTTAGGACTGAGCTTTTCTGTTATTAGTAGCATGTCTGTGTTCGTATTTCATTCGTGATTGACTACAACCTGTTGTTCAGCTCTTTCTTGTCTTCCTCAGCATCAGTGGTAGGGCATCAGACTGGACAATATTTACCTCCTCAGATTTCAGACTGAGCCTTTGATATCAGGCCCCACACCATGATAAGGTTTTTCTCTTGCCTTTAAGAACATACCACCCCAAACTTTCTTAATAGCGTTTCTTCTCCATATGCATTTACACATCATGCTGTTATTGCCTGATACAAGATTTTCTTTCCTTCAGGCCATAGACCACTTACTCTCCAAATGCCTTCTGTTCATTTCACCAAGTGCTAATAATTCCTGACTGTTTTTCACACTTCCCTACCTGTTTGGGCAATCCAGTATAAAGCATTCCCAATTTGTTTTTTAAGAGGAAAGCAAAACTCTCTTGCGGTTATGTGTTGCCTTCTTTTAGCACTTTTACATTAACCTACATTAGGTCCACCATGGAGTGATTAACTGTCACTCCAGCTCCTCTAACTGTTGGAAGATGGATAGCCTGTATTTCCCATTGGAAAACAGGAATGACATCCAGTGCTCCCAGTGAGGATGAGGGAGCTCTTGGTAGAAAGTGAAGCCTGTCCTGGAATTATGTCAATTTTTATATATAGAATCATAGAATCATAGACTCAAAGAATGTTTTGGGTTGGAAGGGACCCCCAGAGCCCATCTAGTCCAACCCCCCTGTAGTGAACAGGGACACCATTACCCAGATCAGGTTGCTCAGAGCCCCGTCCAACCTGGGCTTGAATGTTTCCAGGGATGGGGCCTCCACCACCTCTCTGGGCAACCCGTTCCAGTGCTTCACCACCCTCATTGTAAAGAATTTCTTCCTTACATCTACTCTAAACCTACCCTGTTTCAGTTTAAAACCATTACCCCTTGTCCTATCACCATCGTCCCTACTGAAAAGATTCTCCCCCTCTTTCCTATAGGCCCCCTTTAAGTACTGAAAGGTATATAGCAGGGTTAAAATTTTCAGGGACCTTTGTCAGACATTTCACCATTGGTTCCAGCCTTGACAGGGCAGAGAAAATACCCTTATGCTCAAAAACCCCAACAGTCAGTATTCAGTGTATAGGAGAATAGTGGATTTGGCTTTGCTTCCTGAAGCACAAGCTCACGTGGAATAGCTGTTTATTTCCAGTGACAAAGAGGGAAGAACTCCTCTTTTCTCAGAGTTTACAGAAAAGAAGTAGCTCACAAGGGAGGGAAGAAATTATGAAGTTGTCAGAAAAACTTGTTTCCCATCCAAATAAAATATGCAGGCATAGTATATTTTCCTAAAAGAACCTGATATGAAAAATCTTATCATTGCTGGGCTATGGGAAAGGAAACATTTTGCCTTCTCATCTCAGCTTGGTTTCAGCAGATAGGCAGAGCTAAAGCTGCCTTGCACAGCTCACAGAAGATGCATTTGCTTATCTTAAAGCTGATGTTTTCCAACTCAAGCCTGAATCATAACCATATGAAGGCACCCTTGTATCCAGGGAAGAGGAGCATCCATAGATGCTAGCTGTCTACCATTTAAGTCAATTGAACTTTGGTTCCTGAGTTCAGGAAAAGGTTTTGTGGATTGCCTGGAAAATGCATATGCTTGGTACATAAAAAAAGCTCATTTTTAAGGACGTTGTCCTGGTTTCAGCCAGGACGGAGCTAGTTTTGTCTTCAGCAGCTCCTGTGGTTTGGATTTAGTGTGTGAAACACGGTGACAGGACGCTGCTGGTGTTGGTTGCTGCTGAATGATCAAGGACATCTTGCAGTTTCCCAAGCTTTGCTGATGTGCAGGTGCAAACACCTGGGAGGGGCACGGCCAGAATAGCTGATCCAAACTGGCCAAAGGGAGTATTCCGTACCATAGATGTCATGCCCGGTATAAGCGAGGCTGAAACCAGGACATTCAAAGTAGAGTCCCATGATGAGCTGATTGATTGAAAGACAGAGCAAGGGGGTAAAGTTTATGCAGTTTGTGGAGGACACCAAGTTTGTGCTGCCTGGCTACAAACACGCAGCTCCAGGACCAAGGAGCAGGAGGCTGGGACCCTGTGTGGGACTCACAAGCTACGCTTTAGCAAGCAGCAGGAAGAGTCGTCACATGCGGATGTTAGTTTACTAGTCCAGACACAAAACCACTAACGATGCCAGGGACTGTTCCCAGGAAATAGAACTTGCTTGTCCTGCTATTAAACAATTTTGTTCAAATTGTTGAACAATTGCAAAGTATTGTTATTATCATAGCTCCTGCCAAAGAGCATCTTCCAAAGAGCTCCTGGCCCAGGGACCGTTCCCAGAAGGCAGCTTTGCTATAGGCATGCTCTTTGGTGGGTAGGAGAGGTTAAATATGTGGTCATGGGGCACTTAATGCCAGGGAGTGAGGCTGGGCACAATGAATTTACTTGTACAGACATAGCTACAACTTGGACAGTGGAGAAGATAAGAGAGCTTGATTTGCGTGCTCCTGAACAATTTGTGAACCAGCAATGATTTTAAAAAGGGGCTTTACCAAGCCAAAACAAATGTCTGCAGCGATGACCTGGGTGACACCAGTGCATGAAAGGCTACAGGCACTCTTTGCTGCTGCCCTGACAAAAACTCCTACCAATAAGCGAGCAGCTATCAGCCGGGGGATGGCCAGCCACCAAAGCGGTACCCGCTCCCTGCCAGGGAGCTTGGATACCAAGTGCTGGCTTTGTGAAGACGGAGGAAGTGAAATCACATGTTACAACCCCTGTTTTTAACAAAGATTTTTTTTTTTTTTCCTATTGAATTAAAATATCCACACAGACAATTCTTTTGCGTTGTAAACATTTGCTTCTGGTAGATTAACTTGATTGTTGCCCTATTTGTTTTGCTGGTACTTGAGAAACTGAAAGCGGAAATGAAGAGAAAACAAAGGGAAACAGCTGAGCTTGTGTTCAGTCTTCGAAGTAAGTAAATCAAAAGCACATAAATAGCACAGATAACGTAATTGATGATTATAAGACTACATAGGCTCATTCCAAAATGCAGACTGAAACGAGCTACTCTCTCAATCTGCCTGCTGCTTATGCTGTTCTTGTTTAAATGTCATTGAAATAACAGTGTGCCAAGAACTATAAACTGCAAACACAGCATTTTAATAAACACAAAGTGAAATAAAACAAGCCAGAACAGATCTGTTGGCTCTTGCAGTTTTTTGTTTGCAAGAAGGGGAGGTTGGAGGTGGGGGGCATTCGGGGAGGGTATTATTTTTTACACATGTTTGCCTGGTGCTGATTAACAGGCCATGTTAAAAACTTTCTGTGACTTGTTACAGGCTATAATTTTCAAATTTAGGGCCTTGTACTGCTCTCAAACTAGTCACACAATCCCCATTAAGGAATGTAGAAAACCCTGAGGAGTTCGTGTAATAAGCTTTAATAGTGTCTAAGAAAAAAAAAAAAAAAAGTCTCCATCTTAATTGTGCCCAAAGAGTCTTTTCTCACATTTTTGCAGAAGGACCTTGGGTACTAATGTATTTTGCAGTCATACAATCTGTTCTTCTTTAAGAGTATTGGTGTAAATATAGACTTAAAGCACATCTAATTAATATATTGGATCAGTTGACTAGTCAGATATAACAGCAACTACAGTGTAGAAATGTTAAGAACAACCCAAATGTGAAGAAAGAGGAGTGACACCCTTCTGTTCCCTCTCCCCAAAATTAGCCATACACTTGCCATTTACCCTGCCACACGCTGCAGTGTTTCTTATGGACTTGGTTAGCAGCAGCATCTCAGAAACTCGTGCTGCTGTTTTACTCCTGATTTGCTCAGCCAAAATCCCAGTGAACTTCTGAGCTCCCACTTTGAATCCCAAAGCATCAAGTCTTTTCCAACATGTAGGCAAACAGTTGTGGCTGTGGTGATTCCCCTTTCCCTAACCACAAATGTCACGAGCGTGACCGTCCCGTGCTGGTGCAGACAAAAGGGTCTCATGGATGGAAAGAGGGGCAGCAGCTCAGACAGCATCTCTCTAGGAAAAGCACAGCCAGCGTGAGCTGGAGGTGGCGGGGCTCAGAGACCACAGCTCTGCTCCCTGCACCCACAGCACGGCAGCCCCCAGGGCCATGCCACCCCGACCTTGTCCCCCGCCACTGCCTCCCTCCTCCCCTCTGAGCAAGCTCCTGCCCAACATTTTAGAAAATTAATGCTAAGTAGAAAATGATGAAAGCATATTACCTGTAAATTACCTGACTAATCATATTCTCTCTCTTGGGACCTATTACGTTTCCCGAGCCTGCAACTTAGTCATCCTTGCAGGCAAGCTCTCCCCATTTCTCCATTTTGTTCATCAGGTTCATCCAGAATATTTGCTAATTTCTTTGTTTTCCTGCAAGCTAGCAGTTCAATCCTGCCAGGCACTCAGCTCTCCAGGCTTTCACCAGGAAAGTAATTAAGAACATGCTCAACTTTAAGCATGTGAAGCTGATAGCAATTAGGAAAAGGGCAGGTTCTACAGCACTGCCTTTTTTTTTTTTTTTTTTTTTTTCTGGCAATTCCTTAGGTAGGTGAGATGAACTGTTCTCTAGAGACACGTGCTTCTCTCCATTGACTTATGAGGAAATCCTGATAGCCTGTACACCCAGTAAGAGCAGTCTGAATATACCAGCCAAGATGTAGCATGTGCATCCCTTGAGTAGGGTATTTTGACTCACATGGAAGATAAGTCAACCACTATTTTTAGCATCCTTTATTGATTCCTGTATAATTTCCCTTGCTCTTCCTGTGGAAGTTCCTTCCTTTCCAGTAACACCAGCATTTGAAGTACCACATCAATCCCTATTATGTGTCAAACCTGACTTTTTTTCCCAAGCCTCAGCGTGATGCGGAAACTCTTAAACACAAAGTCTTCCTGTAATTTAAACACCCAACTGTATGTGTAATTCAAATAAGATGTGGTGAGTACTAATGAAGTTATCCCTGGGCTTAGCAGATAGTACAGCTTTCTGGATTATTTGTGGGAGGGTTGATATCCCTTTTGTGGCTCTGATTTATTCTGTGCTTCTGAAAATTGCAGAAGAGGTTATTCACAATTTTATTGTACTTGCTCTCAAGAAAGGTGGCTCTTTAGCCCTCAGAAGCTTATTGGAGAAGTTGCTCCTTTTAAAACACTTCCACCACCACTAAGAATTTATGTTTAAATGAAACTAAAATAATGGTGGGAGTATGGCCACTAGTTTTGCAAGTCAGAAAATTTAAACGTGAAAGCTAAGCATCAAGTACCAGAATCTACTGTGTCTCGATAAACAAAATCAGGCTGTGTGAGATGAAGAGTATCCATGTGTTTTCAGCCTCAGCAACAGTGTATGTTACATCTGAGCTTTTTAGACTAAGATCTGTCTATGTGCGTTTATCCATAAAGCTTAGAGTGAATGCAATTTGCTCATTAACTATTTTTTCCTCATGCATTTGGTATTGGTATGCCAGCCTTTGTCTCAGGATGTAGCAAATGCTATTGATCTTGCAAGGGACAACAGCAGACAGAAAAGACCTTTATCATTTTTGCATCTTAAGCACAAATAGCAGGAATACGTATTGCTTCCACCAAAGGTCTTAGGTCCACTTTTATAAGAAGCATTCAGCCAGTAAAAATGCCAAGGGACACTCAATGGGAGTAAAAAAAAAAAAGCTGAGCTAGTTTCTTTGCTTCTACTAAGTATAAGCTATTTGGCTCTAATCTGTTAGAGCTACACCGTAAGCTCTCATTGCAGAAACTGTGAGCATTGGACAAAACTGCATTGAAACACGGGGACCCATCACCTCTCAAGGTTCACGACCTACCGCACATGTGTGCACCAGAGGGAGACAGGCAAGTGGAGGAAGATATAGCTGTTTCTGCTACACGTATATAGCAGGGAAGCAAGCTATGAGGTGTGATGCTCTGGGTTCATGGCTCTTCCACAGCAGGCAAAAATGCCTCCCATACGCTGCTGTATTTGGGACATGAAGGGGTTAACCAAAGTGATGATGCTTCCAAACGAATACTGCTTTTTACCTCCACCTAGGTTAGGGCACCGCAGGTCCATGCCGAGCTGCTCAGTAGAACAAGGGGCTCCTTTTGGCTTCCCACTGCCCAGGTTTGGCGGCACAAACGTGGAGCCAATACACACCAAAGAAAGGAAAGGGGCCATTTTTACCTCCTGAGGATACCATGACAGCCAGCAAAGTACAGGAAAGCTGGGTAAGCTTTTCATTAAAATCGTTTTCTGTCCAGTTGATGTCAATCCTGTGGGGACATGTGAACCCCAAAAGGCTTTGAAGGAGGCTTGAAATATTTAGTCAATGGGGATAAACTGATACACTCAACATCACAGAAGAGTGTTTGGTCCTCTAACCTAGGTGACCGGTTTGGTTTTTGAATGCCAAGACCAGAAGCTTAAGAAATAATTCACAGGCTGCAGTATTTTTACCATTTTCTTCTAAATTCTGAATAGTTTTAAATACTTGATGAAACTCAAGTAAAAGCTAAATTCAAGAACTGCTAAGCAGCTTGCTCAAAAATTTGGCTGTCTACCTTACTTCGAAGTTCTGAAATGCTTTAGATGAATGTTCTTGTGTAACACTAGCCCTGGCTTCCACGGTGTGCATTAGGACTGTTATAAATAAGTTGCAAGTTACATGGGCCTGACATGGTATTTATGAAACGATCATATTTTCTTCTTTGAAATAGCCACCCAGCAGAAAGTCTGGCTCTCACACAACAGCGTTTATTCGGTGAATCCCCTTTAAAGGTCAGGAAAGAAAACTGAGAAGATGGGTAATTGCAAAACTGGTTCTGGAAATGTGTTCTTATCTCTTGGACAAGAAGGGAATGCCAAGATGGCAGGGAGGTGAGCTAAAGCAGGCTCAGGGAAGATGTAAATTCCAGGACCCTCACGTAGGCAGATGTTATGAAAGGAATTCCTCCTGCATTTGCCAGCTCCGAGGAGTGCTGCGCTGTCTCTGGCCAGCAGCAGAGGCATCCAAGGGAGGAAAGAGCCATACACCATTTGCCCCACCTATCAATTTTTGGCAAAAGTGCAAAAAAATAATTCTGTATTTTAAAATGGCATTTGGGCTGCCCTGTTTTGGTGCAGACCGTTCTTTTAAATCCAAAGTCGGCCTTCCTATTCAGACATGACATCTGATCTGGCAGGCGTTTCACTGCCAGACCCTCTTTTCTGTTGACTCCAGCAGATTTAAGAAGATTTTTTGACAAATGTTGCTGTTAATTTCAAATAGACACAAGACTTATCTGGTAAATAGTAATTTAAAAAATAACCTACTGTTATTCTACTCCCCTTTCCTTAGGATTTTTTCTCTGAGACTGACATTACCCTGTTTTGCCTACTCCAGTACTTTCTGTCCACATTCTAACTGATCCCCAAATTATATCCATAAAACACTTGTTGCACTTTGTTACATGACATTAAAGACTGGTGTTTTCCTCCATGACTTAATGGAAGCACATAACCAACTTTTAGTACATCTCACCTTGACTGTGTTGGGTCTTACAGCCCCTGCTGATTAGAGCATTATCGCACACCTGAAGCACCAGCCTTAGTCCTTTGCCCTGCGGCTGGGTTTGTACCAATGCATTGAAGGGCTCAGAGTGGTCCATAACCAAGCACAGTGCAAGTTTTTAAACCAGACTTTCCAGGGCAACTCCGAATCACGTACCAGGTGCGGGAAGGAAGGATGGACAGGACTGATCACCTTGCAAAATGTCAGGGGGAGGTGCTCTTGTTACAGGTGCTGCTTGTTCTCATGAATAAGCATAAGTTACAATTTCTGAGTTTCTGGCACTGGTAAAAATTACTGAGCAGAGAGCCCAACACAGGGTGCAGGGAGGCACTGGGCATCACCTGGATCCACTGAGCCTTGAATGGAAGATATCCAAGCACTGCCAAAGCAGCAAAACTTCTCCCCCATAATCATAGAATCATAGAATCATAGAATGTTTTGGGTTGGAAGGGACCGCTAGCGGTCATCTAGTCCAACCCCCCTGCAGTGAGCAGGGACACCACTCCCTAGACCAGGTTGCTCAGAGCCCCGTCCAACCTGGTCTTGAATGTTTCCAGGGATGGGGCATCCACCACCTCTCTGGGCAACCCGTTCCAGTGCTTCACCACCCTCATTGTAAAGAATTTTTTCCTTACATCTAATCTAAACCTACCCTGTTTTAGTTTAAATCCATTACCCCTTGTCCTGAAAAGATAAAGACCAGATGAAAATGCAGTTCTTTTGAAATCACAAGATGTGTGTAATTCCTCCATATATACCAATTCTTTCTTCTGTTTTATTCATCTAGAAATAACAAAAGGAGACATCAGAACTTGTCTAGAGGTAGGTAAAGAGCACCGTGTGACAGATTTAATTGTAAAACTGTAAAATGGGACAGGCAGTGTGCTGGTAAGACCACAAAATAAAGGAAAACAAATCATGATTTGTAGTAGTGCCCTAAAGCCCCCCCAGTTTCACATCTCCCTTTTATTTGCGGTACGGGTGGGTCGGTACCGCTGCACGAATCTGAACCAAAGAAAGCTCTGCTGCTGGCATTGCCATGGCCCCGCTGCGACCTTGGGAAGCCTCCACGTCCCCACCACCGTCACTCCTTTTACCGCCCTCATGAAGGCGTTAATTGCTTCACACTTCCAAGAGCTGCTCTTTTAATGAGGTGCGGCTTCATCTGCTCAGCCGGCTGGAAACGCTGGGTTTCGCCGGTGTTTGTGCCAATGCAGTGTGAGAAACAAGCCAGCCACAAATCAAGCAGCAAAAGATGTAAGTGCTGAATGGGCTGGGATATACAGCTGTCTCCTGCCAAGTGAATGAAACATCAGCATACTGCTCTCCATCCGACGTCCGTGATCGTTAGGGTCAGAATAAAATATGAACTTAAAGCATTTGCACAACAGCCATCAGGCCATAATGAGATTTCTATCCTGTGGTCTCTTAGATATTTTAGACTGTCAGGCCCAGCAGTTCACAGCATATGGTTTAGATTTATGTTTTACGCATATCAGACTTAGGGCATGCATCTGGAAGAATGCATTTATAGTGGATAAAAGTGGGCCTTTGTAGAAAAATCTTAAGTGTCTCAAACCTGACCTTCTCTTCCCCTCCCCTCCCCTCTCTGATTCGATTCAATTTGATTTGATTCATTTCGGTTCTATTTTTTTGCCTTCTGTGTCCCACCTAAAAGTACACATGTAGGATCACACCTCATTTCTGTCCGTGGAAAGGTTACAGTAATTACTAAATTACAAACCTTCTCTTCTCAGTGTTCCTAAACCAACCCACAGGAAAAATACTGGAATTAAACATAAGGAAACCTAAATGCTGGGATGTCTTCTTCAAACACATGTGCTGGAAAAATGTTTATTTGTGGATAAAAATCCAAGTACTCCTATTTACCCCTCTGCACCTGGCATAATAATGTAACCATTGCTTCCAACAACTTTACTGATTTGAAAAGCAGAGCACAGTAAGCTACCTGCCCCATGTAACAAATTGTGAATAACAAAGGGGAAGCTGGAGCTGACACATGGAGCTTATCCGCACGTCACTTCGGACTTCTACAGCAGCACAGGCTGGTGTTTTACTGGAGCACAAACCCCCTAATGCCGCGACGGCACAACGTTCGTCCCTCACAACGGGGCCGGTGGTGGTGTGCCTATGTTGTTTCAAGCCAAATGCACGTCTCTCAAGACACAGGTCTGAGATCCACCAAACGGGCACTAGCAGCTGCTGTGACGGATCCTGACATCCTCCTTGCACTCGCTTTCCTTCTTCTATGAGTTACACTCGTTGGCAAAGACAAGACAGAGGGAAGACATGCAGCTCGTGCTGCTCAGAGGAGTCTCCCTGTGGTTACCCCTGGAGCTCCTTGTGGAGCTATGTGGTGAGGCGGAGCGCTGGCACTCGGTACACTGGTAATTGGCACTTAGTACAGCTAGTAACTATTTTTTAGTCTTTTAGGTTTTTAGTTTACAAGCAGTGGATACCCATAGTCCTCTCAGTGCCTCTGCCCATCACTGAAGATCTTCAAGAGTCCTATCTGTATCCGGAAAGGGAGACCAGATCCTTAATTCATTTATAAAAGGGCTTTGAAAATGCATATATTTGATGCTGTTGAGAAGTGGGGGCCATGGTAGGGATGCAAAGAAAGTAATATGAGCCTGGAGGAGAGCTTTCAGCTGTCTAGGAGATTAGAGAAAGCTGAATGTTTGGATACACGTGTGAGCTGAGTAAGAAGCTGTGCAGAAAGTCGTCATGCTTTAGACACCATCTGAGGATGTGAAGGGAGAGAGTAGCAGATCAAAGGTGATGGATAAAGTGTAGATGTATGAGAGAAGCCTAATGGCAGTGGTGTCTGTGGCAAGCAGGTACCAAGGACCACTTTGGGAGAATCGATACCACACTTTGCTGAGGAATGTATTTATTCAGAAACAATTAAATGAGAGTGCAGAACGGCTGCCCCCTGTAGATTAGCTCGCTATTTCTAGAAACCTCACACACACTTTTAAAACCTTCTCTTTTCATCCTTGTCCTTCTCTTTAGCGAGTATAATTGACTTGGTCAGTATTCTCAAGGCCACTAACCCCAAGACAGCATCACTGGGAGGGATAACTGAGAACCACCTGGAGGCTGGGTGAGGAGGACATCTGGGCTTTGCATCACCTCTGCTCTGAGGGAGCATCCAGTGAGCCACACCAGCACGTCAGTGAAAGGGAGCCTTAGTCAAGAAGGTGGCAGCAGATTTAATTCAGAGGCTGCTTATGCCTGTTGCATGAGCAGAAAGTCTCCGGCCCGCGGCCCCTTCCTTTGCTTATCCTTGATGTCTTGTGTCCACTGCAAAGTGTCTGCTAGTGACTATCTCTTGACTAGGTTGCATTTTCTACTGCGTGCCTTTGTAGTATTATTTTAGGTAACAGATTCTGAGCATTATTTTTCCTCATGAGGATTTGGATTTGTATGGCTTTTTGTTTTTTGGGGGGTTTTTTTGTGGTTTTTTTTTTGTTTATTTTGTTTTGGTTTTTTTCTGGGAACAACCTTGCTGGTATCAGTGAACAAACCACACAGGCTTAAGGTAAACTCTAATGCAAAACAACAGGCTTATTCCAGGAAAGACTTTGCTTGACATACGATTGATAGGCAACCTCTGAGGAGACAGTAACAGGTGTCCTCTTTGACTCGAATGCCTAGAATATTTAAAAACCTAAGTTGCTTTCTCTTGAGAGGTGCTAGAAAGACAATGTCCCCTCATTCGTCAAAAGGTGCTAAATATAGAATCATAGAATCATACAATCATAAAATGTTTTGGGTTGGAAGGGACC
>JMFS01038694.1:0-16166 GCA_000699545.1 Podiceps cristatus | reverse complement strand
AACCCAAACCATTCTATGATTCTATAATTTTAAGACCCCCAGTGAAGGAGTTTGCAGTTTTCCCACCAAATCCCTATCAGTATTTTACTACTTGTACTGTTAGAAAACTTTTCCCCTAATATGTAAAAGTTAAACTTCACTTACTGCAGCTTCATGGATGTGGAAAGCAGATTACTCTATTTCTCTTTGCAGTTTTATGATCTTTTAGTCAGTTATTTTCTTGTTAGCCATCTTATTAAGCTAAACTTTCCGCGGTCTTTCAGTTTTCAAGATTTATGACCATTCTTTGTCTTCCATCCACTCTCCCAAAATAATGTACATCTTTCTTGAATTGCAGTGTTCAGAACTGGAGACAAAATTCTTGCAGACACTTTACTGATGCTGAATGCAGCAGAAAGATCACTTCACATGTTTTTGAATAATCTCTTTCATCTGTTATCCTTGATTTCTTCTGACAAAAGATGACTGGTCATCTTTTTTGTTTATCTGAAGAGGAAAAACTTTTTTATCTTTTGATTTTTCTTTTGTTTTTTTGTTTTTCACTAGCTAAAAGACTCTTCTATAATCATAGCAAACTTTTATTTAATTAAAGGTTGCTATAAAACCAAGCTCAACCACCATGAGGTCAAGTGTCATTAGTACATTGGAAGCCATCCGGGTTAGAAATCTCAGTATCAGTCAGCTGGGGCTGAATCAAAGAGTATTTGGTCCTGTGTGCTGAGAATGCAGCTGTGGTTTCACTGGTCACGTGCTAAAGAAAAAAATAGTGATTATTTGTATCTGTGATCCTCCATACATACAAGGATATGTTCACAGATTATATACATAGATCTTCTGCAAGCTATAGATTAAACATAAGTAATCAAAGCTTGGCAATGAAGCTGGTGAAGGGTCTAGAGCACAAGTCTTATGAAGAGCAGCTGAGGGAATGGGGGTTGTTCAGCCTGGAGAAAAGGTGGCTGAGGGGAGACCTTATCGCTCTCTACAGCTACCTGAAAGGAGGTTGTAGCGAGGTGGGTGTGGGTCTCTTCTCCCAAGTAGGAAGGGATAGGATAAGAGGAAATGGTCTCAGATTGCACCAGGGGATGTTTCGATTGTATATTAGGAAAATTTTTTTCACTGAAAGGGTTGTCAGGCACTGGAACAGGCTGCCCGGGGAAGTGGTTGAGTCCGCCATCCCTGGAGGTATTTAAAAGACATATAGATGTGGTGTTTAGACACATGGTTTAGTGGTGGACTTGGCAGTGTTTGGTTTACAGTTGGACTTAATGGTCTTGAAGGTCTTTTCTAACCTAAATGATTCTATAATACTATTTTTTTTCTGATGGCAATTTAATTGTGTCTATTAATTATGCTTTTTAGCCAGATAGTAAACTGCCAAAGATTCAGCATTCAATGATTCAAGGTTTTAAGGAAATGTATCCTTGATGTGTTTGGAACATTTGGTTTGGAAAAAAATAACTGAATGTTTTAGTTCAGAAATGCATATATCTATTTGAACATGAGGTAGTTTAGGAGGATATAGACACCGTGCAAGTCATTGTTTCTCTGACAGGAGCAGAATTTGGAAAATGAAAAAAGTGTGATTTAGGGTTAAGATATAAAACATATCTAAGAGAAATCAAAATTATGAGCTGCAATATGAGAGAATGGGCAACTGAATAACTAACAGCCTTATTTTCTTGTTGCCTTAAGACTAGAAGTCTACATATATTGACTTAAAAAAAAAAAATAAAGCAGAGTTTCTATAGCCAGCTTTCCTCAAAAATGTTTGTTTGGCTATGTATAGAGTTACTGGATTAATTTTCTGGAATTGAAACCCACAAATATTTATGTATATTTCATAACCAATGATTTCTTTGTGAAAGCTTCACATATTACTTATCTCAACAAACTTTTCTGTGAGTCCAGTTTGTGCACCAGTCATTTAGAGCCTTCTGTTTAGCTCAGCAATGGTTGATTTCATAAATTCACTGGAATTATCAGTATGCATCCTGTATCATCCTAATGTAGATAATCAGTTACCCAAGATCTGAGGAATTTTCTTCCTCAAAAAGATCACTTCTTGTCTCCTTTGGTGCAATCTATATTGCAATCCTACATCTAATTGAGGATAGAATTGGAAAGACAGTCATCTTTGTTGTCTCTTTGATGGTATATGTACAATTTATTTATTTATTTTTTTTTTTCCTGGCTGATGTGCACTTTCCTTGACATGCTTAAAGCCGAGGTAAAGTTGTTCCAAATGTGGTGCAGATTAGCATGTTAACAATTGAGCATAATTCATTGGCTTTATGTGCCATCTATGATCATTTCCCCTGATTCCCACTGATCACAGACAGTCAGAAATAGTGGAAGGATGTATTCTGGTTGGTCTTTACTCCTAGAATCTGTAATATGAGAAGGCTACATCATTATAAATTTGTTGGTTTATCCATCTTTTCTCATTGACAAATAGCTCATAGAAGATGCTATTTTTTAAAAAATACATGTAAAGTTAACCTTTCAATACACAAGTAAAATTGCTTTCCTTGGTGATAAACTCCTTCCTAACCCCTTTGGTTTCTGCAAAAGTCAAAGAAATTCTATGGTATTCTATATATTTCAACTTCTTCCGGTTTATTCCCACTAAGGCTGTTTGTGTACTCATAAAATACAAATTACATCGAATGTCACTTGTATATCTGACTCCCTGAGGCAGTTTGTCAGTGTAGGGAGGTATGACCCTCCCTCAGACAGAAAAAGAAAGAAAGAAGAAAAGAACTTTCATTGGTTCTTGTGGTATAGTATTACCAGTACATCTTCAGGTATGCGAAGAAAGACAAGACAAAATAGCTCTTAAAAAATATCACTGGTACATTATTCCAAATGACGTGCAATATATGGTTCATGGTAGGAAAGGGAGAGCAGTCTATTGTTACTTTAACTTGCATTCTTGTTCAAAGGCACTGTACGAAAACCTAATGTCATCTGGATATCATAGCAGTCTTTACCATATAATTACATGGGACCAACATTACTTGATCAAAGTAAAAGGAAAAGCTCTTATTTTATTTATAAGCCATCTGCCACAAACCATTATCATTTGCTTAGGCCCCAAGTTACAGTTTCCATTTTAATAGTTCTGTTAGCATTTGGGTGGTTTCTATGAAGATTATTCAAAAACATTGTCCAGAAAAAGCTAGATACTTTTAATGCATAATCCTCTGGAATGTTTATTAATCAATAACACTGAACCTTCTGACAGTTTTATTTCTGAGAATGTTATAGGGTTATTATGCATCCCACCGGTAATTCTGCATTACTGAAAACTCCTATGCAATGTAATGAGTCTTACCGAAAGCAGATGCAGCCAAATTAATAACAGGGACATCAATGCATTACAGAAAGTCATACAGTGGAAGGGGTGGGATGGCGGGAAAAGTATGCAGAAAAGAATTCTGTTTCACTTTTGCAACCAAAAGTAACTGAAATGAGAAGAAATAGACACATAAAGATTTGAAAATTCAAATGTAAAATGCAGATTCATCTGAAAAGGTGAATATTTCATCATGCATTATATATTTACTGTTTAATGCAGAGTCTCTAGACAAAACGAATTTAACTTAATTATAGGATGAAGGGGTTCTAAAAAATGACCTAAAACCCTAAGTATTCTTGATTTTACTTCTGTGAATAGATTTCTGTGTGTCACATTTTCTGTGAGGCCACCCTGCAAGGATCCTTTTATCACCTGTTAAATAGATGCTATTCCTCTTAACTAACCACAAAGAAAGCTCTGTCTAAGGCTCAGAACACTTAATACAAAGCTTCCAAAGAAGGGAAGACTTCAGATAAAACTCAGTCCTTGGCCATAATGAACCTGGTAAATGCTGGTTTCCTGCAATAAAAATAATAGGTGAAATCTTGGCCTATTGAAGTCAATGGGAATTTTGCCATTGATTTTAGCAGTGCCAGTATTGCAACCAATAAATCTACCAAACAAACTAAAAGAAATGGGTGAAGGAAGGAAGGGAAATTAATGTAACAGAACCTATACATTATTTCAGCCCTTGTCCTACCCTCCTTTGCTGGAGTGAATAGCTCCCGATACCCCAGAGATGTGCTCACAGAAACTATTGTGGCAGTGTACTGAACACCAAACATTTACAAAAGCATTTAATGAGTAATTCTGAAACAGGAAAATCAGCTTTGTTTTTATAATGAGTCAGTCTCAGATTCAACCAGAGGTTGTGTTAGGGGTGAGTAACCAAGGGCAATTGCCCAAGGAGGGATACCATGGAAAGTGTGTTAGACTATAATAATTAAAAGTACAAGTTATCCAATATGCCTCAACCTAAGCCTCTGTTCTTACTTTCTTACTAGCTAAACATGCTCTAGCTCCACACAGATGATGTTAGATCTTTCAAACACAGTCCTTTCTGTAATGTGAGTAAAAGAAGAGGTAAAAAGTTTAGTTAGAAATATGTCTTTTTGTCTTTTTATATTTCTGTACCTCTTTGTGTTTCTTTTTACTGATGTGTGAAAATATCTAATTTCTGGCGTGTAATAAGTGTAGCCACCATCTTTTTGCATGGGTTATCCCAGACATCAGTCACACACATTCACCACGTGGCCCAGGTAGAGCAAGGCAGTCTCAGAAAGCTGTGGACTAACCAATCAAGCACTGTACAGCCCCACCACAGACATGCAATGATCCTACCTGGAAACAAAAAACAGTGGATGTGAGGAAATGTATGTGTTGGTAGCCCATCATGGGCTGTACCATCGTACCTGACAGCCCTGTGTTCCTTTAGGACATGAAAGATGTGGGAGAAATTTGAACTTTGCATTCAGGTGTTCCGGTATCTGGACCAGAATATGGAGAAGTACAACATATGGAGAAGTACAACGATCCAGTTTGTGGGGCTTTTTCATAGGGATTATTTGTAACCAAGGGATGGTTAAGAGTAAAAAAAAAAAAAAAAAAAAAAGTTTAAAAAACAAGAAGGAGCAAAGGGTGGCTAAAAATACATTATCTGATGTGAGAGATATACAGGCAAAATACTTCTGAACATAAATGCATGGTGCAGAAATGTGATGGATCTGTAAAATCTCCCTTGAACTAGCTTAATATCTGTAACATTTATCTCACAGTAATAAACTACAACAGAGTAAACTTACACTGGGAGTGGAAAATGGTGACATCCACTGCAGATATTGTTTTGCAACACACAGTTTTCCTTGGCTGTTGAATCTCATTTCAATACTTATCAGAGTATTCAACAATAAATTTTCCTCACCGCTTAAAACATTCTGCAAGTTTCCAGCCCAGTTACCAGTTACCTGGTAATTCAAGCAAATGTTTCCGTTTTGGTTTTGACCATCATGGATATTAAGTGCTTCTCCAAACTGGGGTAAACAAACAAACCAACCAGCAATAACTGTCTTATGCAGAAAATATTTTACATCATGGTAATGCTCTTTCTCTGTAAAAGAAGGTTTTTAAAACTAGTAGAAGGTGCACATAAATGATAAAATTTGTAATAAATCTTTTATGAGCTCAGCTGATGTGGCTCATCAGAACGTCAAACAGTAGTTACCCCTAATCACAGGAATGCTTATAGATAAGATGAAAGCTATCCTTCTTATTAATCACACTGTATATCTGACTCCTGATCTTTTCTTCAGTCTTTAAATCAACTCCATCTGGTTCTTACTATTTAGTTGTGCAGCTTACCTTTCACAATGAAACATGCTTACTGCTGCAGAATTAGGTTCAATGTGATTAAAATGATTAGGTAAAACAGTGGTTGCTTATGTCTGGAATTGGCTAACCATAAAAAGACCCATGATCAGCCACAAACTCAAACTGAGGACCAAATCTTCACTGGGTGTAAAATGGCTGGACTCTGGCTGATTTCAGTGAAAGGTATTGAAGACAGTGTCCTGGGCCACTTTTCTTTAAGTTAATACTTTATGGAGCACATCAAGCAAGAGGCCAGAATAATGCCTGTATAAGTAAGAAACAATCTCCTCATATCACAGACTAGTCCTGGGTTTATGGTCTGCTGTGGCAGGGTGAGGGCTTAGGTAGCTAAAAGGGAATGATCCTACCTATGTTAACTAAAACAAATGGAAACAAAGTGTGATCCTCTCTCTGGGGTGCCAAATTTATTTAGAGAGTCTTATTTAGATTCTGTTCAACAGACTGTAAACGCAAGCCAAACAATATAACAACAACAAAAGCAAAGGAGCAAAACAAATTTCTATGTTTTTTGATCAATAACTCCCCTCTTTTGTTGCCATGACAATGGCTCCATTCCTTCACAATTTTTTGGTCACACATAAAGCAAGCTGCACTGAGTTTGTGAAACTCTTTGTGGGGATCTAACCCAGTAAAAAATCATATTGCTGAATGACTATGAGATAGGAACAATCATGGGGATTTAGAATATGGTAGGATTTCTTCCAGGTAGGACTCACATGTAAGTTACGAGTAGGACCTGGCATTTCCCTATGGTGACCTTTGTTCTTTTAGGGGTTCATTTCGGAGCTGCCATGACATCTCTGCCATAAATGCTCACTGCAACCTTGACACAGATGGAGGCAGGCAGGGCCTACTCCAGGTCACACCAGCAGGTCGTGATACTTGGAAAAATATTGGGACTCTGTAAGTGGAAGGGGCTACCCAGATAGTCAGGCCCCTACCCCAACAGTCGCAGGGTCAGCTGAGACTTGGGCTTCCCCTGAAAACGTTGAAATTTCCCTTTTGGCAAAAACGCCAGCTATGCACCCTCATGTCACCGTAATTCCTAAACAGGTAAAAATATCACAGCTACAACCTTTTCTGTCTTACAGCTTGAGAACTACATTGTGGAAAACATGAAATCGGAGATGGTGCAGCTGCAGCAGAATGCGGTGCAGAACCACACTGCCACCATGCTCGAGATAGGGACCAGCCTCCTCAGTCAGACAGCAGAGCAGACGAGAAAACTCACAGATGTTGAAACGCAGGTATGTTCCCAGAGCGGTTTTCTAAAAGCAGTTAACTGCAGAGAACTTTTCCCATCCTCTTTCTTTACTAATGCATCACCACACAAAAGATTTCAACACAAGGCTTCAAGAAACATACACACTCTGTTTCTTGGTACCAATAACGGTGATGACTGACCCTTGTTATGTGTCTTCCTTTTGATTTCATTTGGTTAGTATATTTAGCTCTGTGTGTGTAAGGCAGGCAGGACTGTCCAGGAAACTAAATCATCATCTGACTTCAAATAAACAGCCAAGCAACCAACTGTGAATGATAGAAGTGTCAAGCTAAATAATGAGTTTCAGGCTAAACCAGTCTTTGATCTCCATTGTTGTTTGCTTCTTTACTATTACAAGAAAGTTTGTTTATTTTCTGCAAGATGTTTCCAGCTTTTTGAAAAGTAGTGTATGTCTACAGCTTTTAAACTGTGGAGAGGGACAAGCTTCTTTATAAAACACTGTGTATTTATTATTGCTGTAAAATTGTATAACATCACATGAATTTAAGGAGCCATCTCCATATGATTCCTAACACTAAAATCACTGTTGTGATTGAAGTAACAAGAGTATCAGAGAGTACAATTTCATACTGGGTTTATTGCAAAGATATGTATGACTTTTCGCCTTTTAAATTCTTTTATCAGTTTAACATGCATATTTGTTTTCCTTATTTTTGCTGACTTCCTCTTGATCTTTGTAGCATGTGGTATATTACTAGCTGCACTGCATTCGCTGTTTATTTAGAACAGGGAAATCAAAGTATTGCATTTATTTGATCTGTTCTAGTAGCATATGTACTTCTTGAAAGATCATATTTTCTATTCCAATGGCCTTATTCTCATTTACAATATCATTACCAAGTTTTTACATAATTGCATTAGAGTACACTGAGAAAAAACAGGAATTACAAAAGAAAGATACACTGTCTTACACAGGTTCCCTGCACCTTTTTTTCTACATCTTCATTAATTGATCAACATTCATTTGTAACTGCTGTGATCTCAAACAACTACAGTTTCTAAAACATAATATATTGACTTGTGAAAATGTTGGGGAAAATTTTAAATTTGCTATCAACAGAATATCTAAACGGAAACATAAGAGGTGAAGACCTATGGAATGTAGTACCCTATGTTCAGTAAAGAAAAAGGAGGTGTAGGAACTCTCCTTATATCCAAAAAGACCTGTCTAGGTGTAAGTGTTGAGTAAGCATTCACATTTTTCTCCTTTAACCAGGTAAGGGACAAAATGTGCATTGCCTCTGTCTCACTTTTCCTTTGAGGAACCATTTCAAGGTAGAGGTATCACTTGCAACTGCATGAAGGAAATTACTTCCTCCTTCTATACCTATTGTTGAAGAAAGATAGAACCTCCACCTCCTTAAAATCTCACTGACTCCCAATCCCTCATATATCCAAAATTGCACAGAATCCCTTCAGGTTTTCTTCTCTAGCTGAAGAGCTGATGTTTTGTAGGTGGATGCATAGATGTATCCTCTTCAGAAGGTGCTTTCCTGTCTTCTTACCACTTGTTAACCTTCATAATACACCTTCAGTTTCTGCCAGGTCCCTCTGAAACTGTGGTGATGCCTCCTGGCACTTCCAAATATATCCATCTTGAACAATATAATAGCTGTATACTGATTATTTCCATTTCTTTCAACCTTCATACCCTTAAAAAAGGACAACTCAAGTTGCTCTGTGAAGGTCAACAATTTCAAACAAAAATAACACTGGGTTGAGTTTGAGAGCTATTCTTTTTGCTTTATGTTCTGTAACAAATTCTTATCAGGCATGCGTGAGAAAATGTTACCTTATGATCCTATGATGATACTGATAAATACTCTTCAAAGAGAGGCCTGATAGGTCCCATTAAAGAGGCATCATTTTCAGTTCCAGAAGTGATTGCATCTCAGCTGTTGTGTACACACATGCCTATAAAATCAATTTACACACACTCCTCCAGACTCTAATAAATGACGACGTACCAACAAAATCAGCTAACATTAATTAATATTGCTTTCATTCTTGAAAGTATTCAGTTATTTCCACTTTTAAGGTATTTTTTGTTAGAATCTATCCTTTTTCATCTAGTTAAAAGTCTCCTTTTGTTTTGATATACTTAGTAAAACTTGTGCATGTAATACAGATCACCCCTGAGGTGAAAGACAATTGGACAAAGCATATTTAGGCTTCATCTTAAAAATCTTCATAAAAGTGCAAGTAGTGATAACATATGCAGACATCAGACTCCTGCCCACACTGCAAAAGAGAGAACGCAGGGGAAAGCTAAAGTAGGAGCTCTATTTACAAAACAGCGGATGTAACACTTTGGCTTCAGTCCAAGTACTCTTGCACTCTTCTAGTTTACACATGCTTTGTAGGAATGCATGTTTGAGGCATGCCTCTTGTTCTCTCCATTGAAATAAAGCTTATTTGGCAGTCACCTTTCATTTTTCTGCCCGCCTAGTATTATTCTACAGTATACAGGGTGCCAGCATATCAGCTGGTACATATCAGCGTAGCTTGATTGAGTTCATTTGCACCAGCTGAGCAGCTGAGGTTAAAAAAGGACTTAGAAACAATTTTTGACGAATCATCAAATCAGAATGAAATGGTTGCATTATGTCGCTATAACAACTTAACTAGGACAATGTAAACATTAATGTTTTCACTTTATCCTTCAGGTGCTAAATCAAACATCCAGACTTGAAATCCAGCTACTGGAGAATTCACTGTCAACGTACAAGCTAGAAAAACAGCTGCTACAACAGACACACGAAATCCTGAAAATTCATGAGAAAAACAGGTACGAATGAATAGTTGGTGTCTTACACTCTTACTCTGCTCATCACAGAGTTGTCTGTGCACACTTTTTCTTAGCAACTGATGAAATGGAAGAAGCAAATATGGTAAGTGGAAAGTATAGGTAATATTTATGAAAAGGCTAAAAGAGCTAGGGTGTGAACTGATACTGTGTTAGGTCCTGTATGATTTTTACCACTTTTCCTATGCACAGAAATGGGGGTTGGTGGCCAGTTCACAACACTCCTTCTCCTTCCTCATTCTCTTTCCGTCCTCCAGCACGGTTCTTTCCCACAGGCTGCAGATCTTTAGGATAAGGTTGCTCCAACATGGGCTCTCCGCAGGCTGCAGTTTCCTTCTGGGCATCTGCACCTGCGCCAGTGTGGGGTCCTCCATGAGAAATACCTGCTCCACCGTGGTCTCTCGCACGAGCTGCAGCGGAATCTCTGCTCGGGTGCCTCCTCCCCCGCTTCTTCTGTGACCTTGGTGTCTCTGGCATTGTTTCTCTCATTTTTCCCTCACTCCTCACACTGTCATCTGGTGTTACTACCCTTTCTTAAATTTGTTTTCCTGGCACAAGACAGCACAACTGTCTTGGCTGAGGGGGTCAGCTGTGCCCTGTGGTGGATCCATTGGAGCCGGCTGGAACTGGCTGGAACCAGCTGTGTCTGGCACAGTGCAGCCCCAGCCTCTCCTCACTGAGGCGGCCCTGCAGGCCCCAAGCTGCCCAAACCAGACGCTTATTCTCAGCACAGCGGATAAAGCCATTTTGTTTCTTGGCTGCCCTTCTAGAAGCCTAAGGCTCATATTTCCACCTCTCTAATGGCCAGGTTTAAGCAGGGAGGAGAGAGGGTGATTTCGCTCCACAGCTTTGCTCTCGGCTCCCTTCTACAATCGCGAGGTAAGTCTGACCAGGACGAAGGATTCTATTTCCTGTATCTACATTTGACATTGAAATAAGGCAGACAGCTTTAAAAGCATCCTGTACAAGCTTTGGTGGACTGTTTAATTGAGATCAGTCTGCAAAAAAAGGTTGTGTGACTCTGGTGCTGCTGGCCAGGAATCGGCAGCTGAGGCAGAAAGACCTTGCCCAGAGTTAAGCGTAAGGAAGACTAACACCATGGTAGGCAAGGAGCTACTGGGAAAAGAAGGCAAAGAACCAGATAATGATGAAAAATAGAAAATCTTGTTACAAAGAAATATGTTTGCTGAATGTGGCTAATTGTAAACCTGGTCAAATAGTATACCATTATTGCTACTGATTATGAAAACCAATTTAATCTAACGGCTGTTTATAACCAGGAATTCCAGCAAATGTTATTCTGGAGAAATTGGATTACATTGAAAACTCTTGAACTCCGCAGATTTTCCCTTGATCAATTTGAAATATGATTACATTAGTGTCGGATTAACTTTGACTTCAGCCATCTCAAAGTAATTTACCTAAACTGCTGGGCTCTCCTGCAGTCCATGGAGAGAGTAGGCATGTGCAGGAGGCAGTTCATTCTACATATTTTACGAACCTATTTCAATTTAGGGTTAACCCAAGCATTAGTTAAGTACATAAATACTTGCTCTTTTATCTGCTGCAATCTAGTTAGCAAAAAAAATTTATTGGCTGCTCAAGAAACTGAGTATTGTGTACTTAACTATCTGAATTTATTTATATTATATATCTTAGCAATGTTTCAGGATGTAAAGCTTTCATGTCAGTAAACAAGTTTTACTTAAGTTCATCTTTGACTTGGTTGACATGATGAAATGGTCTGTGACATGACAAAATGGTCTACCCAAAATGGGTTTTTCAGAAGAAAAGGAGAAGTATGTTAGAGAGCACATTTTATACCCAACTGTTTCTCTCAAAAGTATAGTTGTACATGGATAAATGAAAAAGCACGTGGAGTTTAATCTTGTAATGAAGCAAGAACCTGGCATACACTGTCCAGGTTCTGTTATTCTCTCCTGGGAAGTGATAAAATTAGGGAAAGTGTAGTATTATCATTACACTAAAATATGGATTGTCAGCTCCTGTATCATCATCTATTTCTAATGAAGAACTGTGTAATCTTGGCCTTGTCCTGATCCTGAAATCTATTATGTATGTGCCAGGTTCACTAAGGGACAGATCTTGGTAATCTCAGCAGATACTAGGTTTCTGAACATGTCAGTGATTTTAGCTTGCTTAACTTTAAATAGTACTTACAGATCACCCAACAGGCTATGTTCAGTAGTTGTTTGCAGTTAAAATGTCTTCATGTCGCTCCATATCACTTCCACACCAATAAAACAGAAAAGTCCTTTCATCTGTATTGCCTACATGGACTGTAAGCTTTTTTGGAAAGGGCCTTTCTTTTGTAGTAGGTGTACACCACAGTGGGAGCGAGTGTAGGAACTATTATCATTGCAAAAATAATCAAAACAGATGGTGTATGTGGACAAATAGTTTCTTTCTCTGTGCTAAAATTACTGCTATATAAAATAAAAATTATGATCTTAATCACTTTCAAAGAACTAGATTTTGGATGAAAGTAATGCAGAATCTTACACTCTTACTCTGCTCATCACAGAGTTGTCTGTGCACACTTTTTCTTAGCAACTGATGAAATGGAAGAAGCAAATATGGTAAGTGGAAAGTATAGGTAATATTTATGAAAAGGCTAAAAGAGCTAGGGTGTGAACTGATACTGTGTTAGGTCCTGTATGATTTTTACCACTTTTCCTATGCACAGAAATAATAATAATAATAACTGATCATTGATGTACTACAGTAACTTGTATATTATCCTTAAATGAAATGAACACTGCATATCGACAGGGGACGAATGCATGTTCTTTAGACTAGAAATATATCTATTCTTGGCCTTTCTCTTTACTTCCTGCCTCTGCTGGGAAGAGTGGCCAATTTTTTTTTCTTTTTATCTCACTGAAGTGAAAGATATTCCATGGCATAAGTAGAGTCACATTTGCCCCAGAATCATGTTTCCATTGAGTGCTCACATGCCGTAAATAATTTAGTTTTGTGGGTTCCCACCCACTATAATGTAAATGGCAGTTTCTTCCATTGCCATTTTTTCTCCCACAAGAGCTTTCTAAAAACTATTTTGATTTATTCTTGAAAGATTTCCCTGCTTAAGTGTTTTTTTTTTTTTTTTCCAGAGTGTACCAGCTGCATTTAACTTATTGTGTGCCATTTGTTTCAACATGCAAGTGAAAAAAAATTTTTATTTACTCAAATGAAACAAATGAGGAAAACTGTAATGGAATTCTGGATCTTCCAGCAATAAATAGTGGAAGTGAAATTTAAATAAAAAGTCCAGCTTGAATTTGCAGACAATCAAACTAGATTAACATGTTCAGTACAAGAGCTGTTGTATCCTATGAAAGGCAAGGGCTCAGGAATGATTCTTGAATTTCCGTCTAACTGTGTGAAAGATGAAGAAACACAATATGTCTACTTGCTGGTTTTGCATATACTAAAAAGATAAATCTGGATTTTTCACTAATTTTTATTGTGATTTCAACGGAATTACCTTGTCACTGGCATAAAAAAATAGGCTAACTGATGCTAAGTGACTTTACTGGCCTTGAGAAATATGGTGCCATATATTTTTACATTTCCTTAAACTGATCAGACAATATCAGACCACCAAAGTAAGTATGAGTGGTCAACACCTCACAATACAGGGAAAATGTCACTCATGTAAAAGCAAGTACAAAGAAGCTGTCTCAATAAAAAAATACCATTCTTGCACTCAAAAATAAGCATTTGAGTCCTCTGTTTGTCTTCCCATACATTCATAATACAAGAGAACCACATGTATATGGCTAAAGAATTTTTTCTAGTGTGCTATTTGTCTTTATTTATTGAATAAGTCAACAAAGTAAATGTTTTTATGTGTATTTTTAATAAATCCAGATTTTTTAAATTATTATTTTAATGCAAAAGGTGTCCTCCTCTAAGATCTGGTCTATATCCTGTTCTCACGTGTCTAAATTGAGGCCTCTGAAAACAAAGATTAAAAAAAAAAAAAATCTCTTAAACTGCCATTGTCCGGAATGGATTTAGTGAATAAACCACCTACCTTATAAGGCAGATTGTCTAACCCAGACTTTCCTTCTTCCCCAGAGAGCTACCAGAGTGCTTTCTGTGTGTGCTACTTCATTTCCTTTCGAAATGAGAACAGCTTTCCCTGGAAGTAATTTTTAGACTTCTGTACGGGCCTTCTACCCTCTCCAGAGTTACCAGAGGGCTTTTTCTGCATCAGCTGGACACAGCCCAGTTGCAGCAAGGCATCCCACTGGCTTATATCCTGACAAAATTAACACACTGTTTGTATGGTTGAAAATAGATTCCTAGCCTTGCCAGGATCAGTAGGTTAGACGTTGAACACGGTTAACCTTTAGAAAAACTAGGTTTGTCTGGGTCTGGGGGCAGATGGGTGTGTGTTTGGTTTTAATTTGCCTCTAGATAATAATGCCAATGGATAATAACGGTATTTATCCATGTTAATAACATTTTTTTCTTCACTGCATATTGTTCTCCAAATGCCTGACTTGTTTCCGCAAATTGAAGGCTACAATTACAAAAAAAAAATACATACATATGTGTCTATGCATGTGTATATACATATATATGTATAAACATGATGCTTCTAGTGAATAGTGATTTATTTAATAGTGATTTATTATAATAGTGAGTATTGTAGTTCCCATGATTGCTTCATCTGCCTAGGTCAGTAATGTTTTCAAACATATAGGAATGTATGGGAATTTCAAATGTTTAGGAAACATACACAGTAAACTTACCGTAAAAAAAAAAAAAAAAAAAAAAAGAGCCAGTCATTACATCATGCCCTTAAATTTTACTGGAAAGTGTTTTATAATAATTTCAGTCAACCTTTACAGATTGTTGGATTAATTGGTATATAGACAGCCACCTTTTTGTTTTCTTTACTATTTTCTGTTAGCAGTACTCATTAATGAAAACTAGTAGA
This sequence comes from Podiceps cristatus, assembly GCA_000699545.1. Classification (NCBI taxonomy): domain Eukaryota; kingdom Metazoa; phylum Chordata; class Aves; order Podicipediformes; family Podicipedidae; genus Podiceps; species Podiceps cristatus. The sequence continues at coordinate 1,354 of JMFS01038694.1, read as the reverse complement.
AATATTTTAACTCTGTTTTCACAATGCTTCTTTAAAAAACTTAGAAAATATCTTTACTGAACACTCAGCAAACTTATTTCGTCATGGTATCTGTCTATTAGAAGTTGCCTGGTGTCACAAGGCAAAAAAAGAGAACAGAGTAGTCTTACATCTGTTTAAAAAAAAAAAAAAAATAAATAAAATCTAAATATCTTTGTAATTGGTTTCAACCTGTTTTAAGATTTTTTGAGGAAGTTTCTGGCACTTTTAAAAAAATTTAAATGAACTATAATAAATATGAATACAGCAATACAGAAGAAAAATTCTGGCCACATTGGAGTCAAAGGCCATAAGAATAGCTTTTCTCATGCTGTTTAGGGATTTTTTCCTTTTGGAACTGGCCAATGCAGAAATCTCCAATCTATGTGAAGTTTTTGCTTTTGTTCATTTGGAGCTTTGACCAAAGGTTTCCCATTGATTCTTAATAAAACACAATGACTGTTTTGGATTCCTCCAAGGAATACAGGGAGTGGTCCTATCCTCAGGACTTATCTGTTGTAGATTTATGGATATAGAAAGATCACTGTATGAATGCGCATGCATTCCTTAAAATCGCTTAGTTTTGCAGTTTATAATAACAGGACTTTTAGTCTACATAGAAAACTATAGAGGAAACAAGTGCTGTGACACTCCCATCTTTCTACCACATGTTGTTGACACGCTACTCATAAATATCAGGATGTATTATCACTAAAGCCATAAAACATCTGCTTGCTGTCTGTCTCTCTAGATGCCAAACTGGGAAGCTCTAAGCAGCTGCCTTATTGCTTGACATGGCCAGTGTTGCTACAAAGAAGACTGTCATCACCTTGAGTTCATTTATCGTGGTCTTAGGCTATGGTGGGAAACAAATAATGCAATGCACAAATTGTAGCTGTCAAAGCTCTTTCTTTTACATGAAATCATTCAGATATGGAAATCATTTAGATGTGGACATGCAGATAGGATGTTGTGGAATTAGGGAAATGCCCTGTACTGTACTAGGATATGGACAAAGATAAAGGGAACTTTTTTGTCTTTAGTTACCATTTAACTATAAAGCAATAGTGTGGCTTCAAGAATGGCATCTTCTCTTACATTGACAATACACAACATTTTTGATGGACTGTAAGATGTTGTGGTGAGTTGACCCTGACTGGACACCAGGTGCCCACCAAAGCTGCTCTGCCCTCCTCAGATGGGTGGGGGAGAGAAAAGAAAACAAAAGGCTTGTGGGTCAAGATAAGGACAGGGAGAGATCATTCACTAATTACACTAATTAATGGGCAAAACAAACTTGACTTCAGGAAATTAATTTAATTTATTACCAATCAAA
>JMFS01038690.1:0-13839 GCA_000699545.1 Podiceps cristatus | reverse complement strand
CCCTACAATTCTATGATTCTATGATTCCTTTCCAATAGGTTTATTAAAAACTTCTTTAAATCTATAGATAGAAAGTTTTTACTGTATTTGGTTTTGGTTGAATGAGCATGTAATTTCCTAGTAGATACTTTTTTTGCTTTGATTAGCAAAGTATCATCTTGTTCCACAAGACAAATGAGAGTCTAATTGTTACTCAGAGTTTTGGAGCATTCATGTGTTAAGAAATTGTGATCATATAAATATCTCAAGACAAAAATAAATACATTTTGGATGTCATTCATTTCTACCTAAAGTAGACTGGAATTGTACTCTGTTGATGACTATTTCTCTCTGATAGTTATAAAAAGAATCTAGACATTTAGCTCAACTCCAAGGGCAGACATTCATCTACCTATCATATTTCCCAGGTGAAATCAGTCTTATTCCCCGCATTTTAATCTAAACCTAAACAAATTTAGGCTTTTGTTCAATACAATTAACTGTAGGAATTTAAATGAGATGCAAAAAGTCAGGCATTTTTTAAAACTTTGTGCTCTCTCTACATTAAAAACCAGAAACCTCTTAAGATCTTTCCATTGAACACAGAAGACATCTAAGAGTGACAAGGTTCCTAATTTAGTTATTTCTTTGAGTATCTAAAATTTGCTAGCATGAATTCAAGTGATATAAAGACCTAGTGGGGATTTCAGAAAAGCTTATTTGCAACTCAGTTGCTTAAGTCCTTTAAAAATATATCCTCTGTGTCTTTGGATGGGATTTATCTGGCCAGATGAAAATGAATATTCTCTAGTCACACTAGAACTAGTCATCCTTTGCTTTGCATCAAGCACTTCTGCCACAATCTGACCATTCAAACAGTAGTTAATAAATTAATTATTATTTAAGACAATAACATAAATCTCATTTAGCATAACAAATTTGTTATAAAACAGAAAAGAATAAATTATAGCCAAATTCTTCATTCTGGTTGTAATTTATCCTGGGTGGTCATTTAGAAAAGCTTTTTTTTTTTTTTTTTTTCCAGATTAGTCTGTTTTTAATAGGGTAACTCATATTATACTACAAGTATCAACTCACAGTCTCTCCTAGATGTATGCTTAAAAATACATATATTTCTGTTTATAACTTATATCACCATCTATACAAGAAACATTTTGCTTCTGGCAGTAAATACCACCTACAGATAATAGACCTTGTACTGGAAGGTACAGTAGAATTCAACATTTTGAAGCACAAAACCCCAGGTTTCCTGATGCTCTGGATTTTATCCAAGTTTACATTGTATTCAGTGCAAATGAAAAATTTCATTATTTTATGTGCCTAAAATGCAGTTGTTTGTGTTTTCATTCTGAAATAAAGATTTCTGTCTAAGCTATCTGATGCCTTAATGAACTTAGGACAGTCTGAAAGTAGGGATTTGTTCTGTTGTTCTTATAGACTAAAATAAAGACATCTATCTGTTGTGAACATGGCTTCAGATATCTCCTCCTTTTGTTTTCATTGACTGCATTCACCACATCCATCCATCTAGGACCTAAACGATTACCAACTGTTTCAGTTAGCTTGAATCAGCACAGAATACTGACATTTTAAAAAGGACATCAATGAAAACAAGCCAGCCATATAATTACATTTTGACTTCTCATAGGAATCTGAAGTGAAATATCAAATTTTAGACACTATATGTGAACATTTCTCATACAAGAGCTGAGAGGATGCAGGGCCCAGCCCAAATGAAGGGAGAATTAATTAAGGGAACTACTTAGGACAGCATATTCTAATGGAGGAAGGAGGTGCATTTCTCATCCTTCAAAGTAGGCTTGAATACAGAATCTAAAGGGTCATCTGTTTTTTACCATGATTCTCAGCTAGGTGGAACTAGCTATGGGTTATATAATTTCTGTGGATGTGACGAGTATTCCAGCATGTGCTAGTGAACCTTTCTGCTAAATTATCTTTGTAGGTCATTAGATTAGGAAAGTTTGTACTGCAAACAGGTGGACCTGAATGATAGTTGATACAGACAGCTGATGGATGGAGATGTTCCTTCTGGTTGATCAACCTTCTTGAGCTCATAGCTATGGGAACCACAAGTTTACACAGGTTGAAATAAGTGTCTTCCTTTACTTTGCGTTTCCTCTTTGAATGCAAAAAATTTTATTAACCTTTTGGTTAATTGGACAGCACCCTCAGACACAAGGTGTGAATCTTGGGGTTGTCCTATGCAGGGACAGGAGTTGGACTCGATGATCCTTATGGGTCCCTTCCACCTCATGACATCTTATGATTCTATGATTCTAACTCTGCAATGGTCTGTGTTCCTATCAGAGCTGCAATTCATCAGAGGATAAATAGGTCTCATACCTGGTATAAGAAACTGAGAAGCTGAAAGAGTTCATGTCTCAAACACTTGGCAAAGGAAGACTTAGTGTGAAGGAATGTTATCACACTAATGAGATAAGGTGCAGCTTGAAAGGAGGATCTTGTGGAGGCAGGATAGCGCTTTTCTGGGCTTTATGTTGGGTAACTGTTACAAAAAACAATCAATCTTTAAACAGCATTTCCCCTGCATCTCTGACAGGAGAGGGGGGGACACCAAAATCTCTAGACTGACCCGACTCCCCCACCCCTTGAAACCCCCAACTCCTTTCAAGAAGGTACAAGAACACAGACTACATCTGCAAAGTAACTAGCACATGCAGTGGGACTGGAGACAGGGACTAGTCTATCAGTAGCACAACTCAGAGGGGCTGGATGCACGCCCACTATATGAAGGAACCAGACCAGAGACATTGCTGGAACCCAGGGTGATGATCCAGATCTTTTCCTTTACCTCTATCTTTCCTTTACCTCTATTTTTCTACCTTTCTCCTCTTCTCTCCCTCTCTCTTGTATGTTACAGGCCGTTCAGACCTTTACATGATTCAAGATTTAAATAGCTTATCCCTTTATATGATTCAAGGTTTAAATAGTTTCTGTCATAAATAAAACTTTCCTGTCGATCATTTTCTGTTAATTCACCCTAATTTAGTCCAAGGGTATCATGAACATTGGTCATTTCAGAGAGTTGTCCAGGACAACCCTCTCACAACCTGATATAATCCTTTAGACATAAACCGTTGACCAAGTCTGGGACTGGGATTGGATCTAACTGCACCTAGACTCCTCTCTGAGAAGGAGTTTAGAAAGCAAGAGCATCCTTTATGAATCTCATGACTCAGTGGGAGGGTCTTCCTGACCACTAAAGTACATTTACTCATCTCCCATTTGGTCCCCAACACCTGGCACTTTGACTGCAGTTGTAATTCCATCAGTGCGCTGAGAAAACTTGGGTGCAGACCAAAGACATTTGCTGTGCTAAGTTCAGCTGTTGGAGAAGACAGTTTCTGAGCAGCTTATTATGAGGCAATGAGAAATCATGGTGCATGGAGAAGTACCTGTGCCTGTGGCAGAGGCAGAGTGAAGTATTTGTGCCACAAATGTACCATCAAACACTTGTGGAATGCAACAACTATTTGGAGACCATAAGAAGGATGTCAGATTTAAAAGAAAGCAGGAGATTCACTTGAAATAATTCAAAGAAGTAAAAGATTATAAAAAAACAAAAACAAAAAACAAAAAACACAGCTGGTTGAAATTCAAAATTTCAAAATGTCTGAAGTTTATCCTGACACTAAATTTTATATTCACTTGTAATGTTTGCGTTTACTTGTCTGCTCTTATAAATAATTTCAATGTATGCATATTCTTATTTTAAAAAAAAAAAAATAATTGAAAGAAAACATTGTCGTCTCAGGAAGAAAACAGGTTACAAACATGTCACATGTTCATTTAAAGCCAAGATGTATACAGGAAGTATACAGTTAAATGAAGACTTCATAATTTTGCATTATCTGCTTTTGTCATCTTTCTTCACCCAAACAGTTAATGAAACTGAGGTATATTTCTGCAACCTTTGTAAGTTACTGAGTGCTCTAGGACAGTCCCGAGGCCAACATTTACAGAGTTTAAGGTGATCTAATATATTTTAAAATAAGGTCAGAACAATACATTTCCTGTAACTTGCTACTTCCCTTTACTATATAAGATTTCCAGGTGATGGGTATTTTTTTAAATCAGATTAGGTAATGCTAAAACAACGATTTCAGAATAACACTTGTAAATCCCTAAAACATGCATTATCTAGGTTGCAGGCCCAAAACATCGCCATTTTCACTTTACAGACTCACTCTTCTTGCACCTCGCTACAGACTAATATAGATTATATAGATATACTGTTTATAATGCTTTGCCATCCACAGTAGATATAATATACTATTCCCCTTTGCCCTCCATTTCTTGTTTAGAGGAGATCTGTAAAGTGAACTTTGAGAAGTTTCTGAAAGTACATAATTCCAGGAAGAGATTATAGAGCTGGGTTGAAATGTAAACTAAGGACTTTACCATTAATTTATGTTCATATTAAACTATTTTTATTGCAGATACACCTTGAAGAAAAAGTACTTACTGTATACAATATATTATTTCTATTGAGTAATACCACAAACTTACACATCAACGAAACAAAATTTTCACTTATATCTCAGAAAGATTTCACTTTGTCTGATATATAAGTTGTAAAAGAGATTCTCTTTAGGTACCTAAACTGAATTATCTTTTAAAAGGTTGATAATAGGAAGACAAAGTCTTCTATGAGCACAGTACTGATACGGTGACTATCCTGGAAAGCAGCTCTGCAGAGAAGGACTTGCAAGTCCTGGTAGGTGACAAACTAACTATGAGCCAGCCATGTGCCCTCGCAGCTGGGAAGGCCAATGGCATCCTGGGGTGCATTAAGAAAAGTGTGGCCAGCAGGTCAAGGGAGGTTCTACTCTCTCTACTCTGCCCTAGTGAGGCCCCATCTGGAGTCCTGTGTCCAGTTCTGGGCTCCCCAGTTCAAGAGGAACTACTGGAGAGAACTACTGGGAAGAGTCCAGTGGAGGCTACAAAGATGATGAAGGGGCTGGAGTATCTCTCCTATCAGGAAAGGCTGAGGGAGCTGGGGCTGTTCAGCCTGAGGAGGAGAAGACTGAGAGGGGACCTCATCAATGCTTATAAACATCTCAAGGGTGTGTGTCAAGAGGATGAGGCCAAATGCTTTTCAGTGGTGCCCAACAACAGGACAAGGGGCAACGAGCACAAACTGGAACACGGGAAGTTCTGTCTGAATATGAGGAAAAACTTCTTTACTGCGAGGGTGGCAAAGCACTGGAACAGGCTGCCCAGAGAGATTGTAGGGTCTTCTTTTCTGGAGATAGTCAAAATCCGCCTAGATGCAGTCCTGTGCTCTAGGCGATTCTGCTCTAGCAGTGGGGTTGAACTAGATGGTCTCCAGAGGTTGCTTCCAACCCCTACTATTCTGTGATTCTGTGAAATAGATCACTACTAGTCAATGACCTGACTCATGTTTACCAAGTGCATCTTGCATCTCTTTCTTTTTTGAGCTTGACTCATTTTACCAAATATTTGTGTTGCTCTAATTAAAAGTACGTAGGGCAAAGGGTGTACCTCTTCATGGTGTCTTGATGACAATATCCAAGATGAAGACTAAATGAACAAGCATCTGAGGACAAATTCCAAAACAAAAGAATGGCATCTGAGAATGTCCTGGGTTCATCAGGTCTAAAGAAATGACAAAAAGAAGATAAAAGGTACTTCCAAATATCAAATACATTTTCCAGTCAATTATTCTTATCCATATACAAATAATCTGGTTCATTCTAGGGATGGGAAACAAAAAAATTGAAGAGGAGCATTGTCTGATCCTTACCAGGCATTTGTTAAATTATTATGAAATATTTGCTAACTACCAGTCATAGTTTCTGTTTTCCTCCTTGTCTGGAGAATGATAGCATTCATTTTGTAACAGCGGTGGAGTTCCCATTATCTGCCCTGCTACATTTCATCAATGTCAGAAATATTGAGTGCACTTTTTTTTTTTAATTTTATTTTTTTTTGTAATCATTCTACTATACTTGTCTAGAACAATATTGTATAGGGCTGCATTTCTAAACAGTTAGTCATGCCCAGTCTTACATCCTTCAAAGTGAATTTATCTTAAACAAGTATTTTTTCCTAATGTGCATAACCAGGTCAGGTAAATTCTACAGTATCAGGCCAATTCCTAACTTAAATATTCTGGTATCGCTCCAGTTGATATAATTGAGACTGGCATACACATGTCATTCAGCATGGCAGAAATTTCCTTACTTTTTAAATCTGCAGTTGGGAGAGCAAAAATTTTAATGTCTAGTGATATGTTCAGGAAAGAACATTCAATAGATATTTTTTTTAAAAAAAATAAAGGGATGTCATTTTTATTTGTTGTTATGAAATGATTATTTAACTTGTTTCCCTGATAGTTCATTCTTCCTCACTTCTTCAGAGGATAACTTCGTACATCACAATTTTATAAATGTTACATTCTTGTAGCTCAAGTATTAAATGATGCTTTTCAAATTACAGTAATAGATTGTATCCACCAATGTGCTTTATTTCCTGTTAACAAAATGGAAATGAGAATAAAGAGGCTTGCATGACTGATTTCTTTGCTTTCTGAAACTCATTGTACCAACTAATGTACATATGAATATATCCCATTTAAGTTATTCTGAGATTTTTTTTGCTATTCACCTGAACTAGATCTGATGCTTTGGATATCAGTAGATGCAAAGAATCAGCTGTAAATCACAACTTAATTTATCTTCAGATCTCAAAAGACATGAAAGCTATTGTTAGGCAGAGAACAGACTTACAGACATATTCATTATTCAAAGTGCATACTCTTATTCCATAGGTTAGCAGCTGCTGTGTAAGGGAAGACCACTTGCTTTAATTTAAACCCATATTTTGCTCAAACTCTGTCCTGGTTTCAGCCAGGCTGGAGCTAGTTTTGTCTTCAGCAGCTCCTGTGTTTTGGAGTTGGTATGTGAAACAAGGTGATAGCACGCTGCTGGTGTTCGCTGCTGCCAAATGATGAAAGACATCTTGCAGTTTCCCAAGCTTTGCTAACATGCAGGTGCAAACACTTGGGAAGAATAGTTGATCTAAACTGGCCAAAGAGGGTATTCCATACCATAGACATCATGCCCAGTATAAGTGAGGGTCAGCCATTGCTCTCTTCCCTTCTCTTTGGGTTCCTTGTTCGGTTCGTTTTCTGTTTATGTTCCCTTCTTGTTATCTTATTCTTGGTTTATTTCATTCTGGCCTGTTTGTTCATCTGTCTGTTCCCTCATGCTCTCTCTGGAACTTGCTGTTCTGGGAGAGCTGCGGGGAATATCCCTGCTCCCTGCCTGCTGCTCAGGACGGGCTGTATCAGTCCTCAGGTAGTGAGAAATTGTGCATTGTTTATTTTATATACTCTGTTATCCTTTTACTTTATTAACATTATTATTATTAATACATTTTTATCTTTTCCTTTGCTGGCTTGGTAAAGTGTTTTTATCTCAACCTGCGAGCCTGCTCGCTCTCCATTTCTCCTCCTCACCCCACCGGTGAGGAGAGGGGTAAGCGAGTGGCTGCGTGGTCTGGTTACTGTTTGGGGTTAAACCACAACAATCTCTAATGAAGACAATCTTTCTACTTTTGTTCCTTTCATTGTTTTCTGTACCAGTACAATATTTTTTCATTGTAAGTTGTTGAAAAAGAATAGATAACATTTAAGATACAGAAACTGACACTAGTGGGCACTCTTAATCCATGGTACTTCTGAAAACAATTATTCTAAAAAAAATAGATGTAAAAAGTCCTCCTAATGCAAAGAGAAAAATTAATATCACAACAAAAAATTACTATGGACAAATGTTGAATAGCGGTATTAAAACCCAGGAATCTGAGCAAGTGAGATGATAGTTTCTCTATCACTTTCTTCATAATGGTTCATTATACAAATGTCAGTGTTAATATTTTTTGCTCCTATTCTGGATGCTATTTGTATACCAGTATTAGAGAAACACTAAAATGTTGAGAGGAGAGAGCAACTGGATAACTTTTGAGACACTGAATGAGTGAGGGAAAAGACATTATAACCTGTTATCATAGAATCATAGAATGATTTGGGTTGGAAGGGACCTTAAAAATTGCCTAGTCCCACCCCTCCTGCTGGGGGCAGGGATGCCTCCCACTAGACCAGGCTGCTCAAGGCCCTATCCAACCTGGCTTTGAGCATTTCCAGGGAGGGGGCACCCTGTTCCAGTGTCTCACCACCCTCATCATGAAGAATTTCTTCCTAATGTCTAATCTAAATTTACCCCATTCCTCTTTAAAGCCATTCCCCCTCATCCTATCACTCCCTACTTGAGCTTCTAAAAAGCCCCTCCCCAGCTTTCCTGTAGGCCCCTTCATGTACTGGAAGGCCCCAATCAGGTCTCCCCGCAGCCTTCTCTTCTCCAGGCTGAACAGCCCCAACTCTCTCGGCCTGTCCTCATAGGAGAGGTGCTCCAGCCCTCGGATCATCTTCGTGGCCCTCCTCTGGACTCATTCCAACAGGTCCATGTCCTTCTTATGTCAGGGATTCCAGAACTGGACACAGTACTCCAGGTGGGGTCTCAGAGGAGTAGAAGGGGAGAATCACCTCCCTCGACCTGCTGGTCACACTCCTTTTGATGCAGCCCAGGATACGGTTGGCCTTCTGGACTGTGAGCGCACATTGCCGGCTCATGTTGAGCTTCTCATCAACCAGCACCCCCAAGTCCTTCTCTACAGGGCTGCTCTCAATCACATCATTTCCCCAGCCTGTATTGAAACAATTATGCTAGAATTTTTTCTTCCATTTGCTGATGTACCTACCTGGAATAGGATCAGGAATGATTATGTAGCCTTGTGGAGCACAAGATTTATGTTCAAGCCTGACAGTGATGCCCTCTCCATCCCTAATTGTTTTTAAAGCTTTTAACAAGTGTCCGTCAGTCAGTTCTCCTCTGTAATTGTAATTTTGCTCTTTGTCATTTTCAGGATGCTTATGAGTATGAGGAAGACTCTTCTCAATGTAATAAGCATAGTAAGTAGGATCGTATTTACCTTATGTACACCATTCTGGAGGCCCAACAACTGCAGGTCTGTAATGTTAAGCAGTAATGCAGATATTTGTAGTTATTTATTGTGTTCATCTAATATAGATGAAGGCTGAAAGAGCTAAGACCCAACAGTAAATGTGAGGAATAAATGGGATGTGTATGACCATAGCATATGGTCAGAAGAGGAGATCTAATAGTATAAATATCTCTCTTATAAATGGCAGCTAATTGGATCTTCATAGAATGTTAGATAGAAATTTAGTCCAAACTGAGTTCTTCGTGTTTCACGGATACTTCTGTTTATAACTGTCTTGGTGACCTACAACTTATATGCTGAGCTCCCTATTGGCTGGAGACTGACAAATTTCCCTTGAAAAAAATAGTCAAATCTTAACTCAATAGTCTGCTGTCAACAGGATGAGTTTATAGCAAGGTATATGGCATCTGAGAGTAGTGTTAGTAATAACAGACCAGTCATAGCCCATTGAAAATATTCATCTACAAAACAGCAAACTCCAAATAAGAACAATGAATTACCTGTGAAAAAGAGAAACTAAGGAAAGAAGCAGGTCCCCAGACCACACTGACAGAAAAGGAGATTTGAAAGATAGTCTCATTTCATAAGAAGGAGGAGAAGATTATGGGACTAAGAATGGACTGGGCTGAGCTGACAGAGTGACTCTGTGCTCTGAAAAATGGATATCCTGCTCTTCCCCAAAACTCCTACTTGGGTCTCCTCGGTCCTTCTTGCTTGACCACACAGTATATCATTTCAGTTTACTAGTTTGGCAGAAAGCTAATCCAACAAGTGAAACAGAAAATAGTTTTCTGACAGGCTAGTGAACTGAATCAGCTTCTTCTGTGATCAAGTAAGTGTCAACTCCAGCAAAAAAGGAAGGAGGTGAACAAGATACTCATGAATGCAGAAGGGTAAGAAGAAATAGAGTCATGGAGATTCTTCCTTTGCAGAAGCAGAGACCATTAGCTTGACAACCATTTTGATGAAAGCAAATGCATGAGAGCAAGGGGAAAAACATAAAAAGACTCCACTTCCAATTTTAATGTCCATACAAAAATCTTGAATATTCACTGTTTAAAAGTTAAGAAATGTGGCTACAGAATTTCCTCACTATATTTATGTTTCTTTCCTTCATAGGATGTTTAGTTTCCTTGAGGACTTCAACCAGTAGCTAGAGCTTGTCATACTTGGAGCAATCTGGGAAAACAAACAAATGAACACACAGACAAAAAATAAATATAGCTACTTTGGGTGTTGGAAGTTTGCTATCAAGTATACATAATAAAACTGAACAGTACTACTGATAAACCCATCCCTTTGATGTTTTAATCAAAGAGAAGGCTTATATCACATAACAAAGAACAGTTAAGATGAGAGATTTAAAAAAGGTTGTTTTCCTTCTGTTTACTACTCTTTATGAAATTATTAAGGCATTTGTTATATGAAATGCTATTCTTCAAAATATACTCTCAAAGTAAATCACTATCAGGTAATTCTTGTGACCCCCGCAGTGAGAAGCATAACTTTTGAAATTCATAACAAATTATTATTATATGCTTATATTAAGAAAGTTGCTGAAGACAGAATAACCCCACTAACATTTCTATGGCAGTGGACCTTGCTGTAAGTACTTACTGTAACTACCTACGTCACACCATAAAGTAGTGACAATGGTGGAAAGGACTCCAGAACTGGTACATACCCACCAAGATAAGAAACCCAACAGAGTGTGAAGTGTTCTGTCATGGTCTTGCTTTATTACTATGCTGAAGAAGCTTCTGACACTATTGGAAAGGCTGCCTCACACACTTTGTATAAATTTTGGAGAGGAATCTAATCTCTACCCTTGAAGTATGCTGAAATTCAGCTTTTATTTGTCATTTTCTTTAGACTTAAGCCTATGATGCTTAAACTGCCCTTAACAAATTGTTTTACTTATTCTGAACAACTGTTAGGATAAGTGTCAGATATGTTCTTTGTGCTGGGTTCCACAGTACAAGAGAGACATGAAGCTACTAGACAAAGTCCAGTGAAGGGCCACTGAGATGACTAAGGACCCTAGTGACTCTCACAGATGAGGAAAGTTTGAGTGAGCTGGGATTGTTTAGCCTAGAGAAGAGAAAGCTTAGGGGATGTCATCCAAATGTATGAATATCTGATGGGACAGTATAAAGACAATGGAGCCAGGATCTCCTCAGTGGTGCCCAGTGACAGAACCAGAGGCACTAGTCAGAAACTGAAAAACAGGAGGCTCTGCCTGAACATCAGGAAACACTTTCTTACTGTGAGGGTGACTAAGCACCGGCACAGATTGCCCAGGGAGGTTGTGGAGTCTCCATCCTTGGAGATATTCAAAAGCTGCCTGGACGTGGTCCTGGGAAACTAGCTATTTGAGCTGTGGTGTTGAACAAGATGACCTCCAGAGACCTTCCAACCTAAACTATTCTGTGATTCTCAGAATTATTGCACTACATCTATACAGCAGATGTGCAGTATCTAATTCATTTGTTTTGCAAAAAGTAATGATGTTGAAAGAAGTTACTACGGCTATTAAAGAGGGACATATTACAGAGGAGACTTTGAATGAAGGTTAATAGTGTAACTGAACATGGGGGCATGGTGGCATAAATGTTATAATTATTACTGCTATTGTTGGAGACAAAGCTAATTCCATTACATCTTTTTGACTTTTTAAAATATATATATTACACTAGAAAATTAGTTTTGCATGGGCATTTGTTTTCTTTTTTGTAACTGGAACATTGTCTTGATTAAGTGATCAAAAATACTGTAATAAAAATAAGAATTTCCTGTTCTGTTTTACACCAAGGGAATTTGGACTGGTATAAAATAGATTACATTATGTAAATGAACTGCTGTGCAAATAATCCTGCATAATTAAATTTGTAGCTATAAACTATAATTCTTTAAACAAATCAATCTACCCTAGTTTTATTCAGTGTTGAATATAAAATAACACAGATAAAAATTGACATCTAATAAATATTTGAAAATTTTATAACTTACTACACTGTAGCAGTTTTCGGTTTTTTTCAGCTAAATTTTTTCATGGAGTAGAAATTTCTTTGATGGTCATATGGGAAGGCACTGCTGAAGTTTTTATTTATGCTACATTTTTTGGAGGAAGACAATTGGCTAGATTTGAATTAGGTAAGTAAATAAACAGTTAAGTCTCTGTGAAGACCTACTGATTTCTTTCTTACAGTAGCACCTAAAGCAATGGAAACTTATTAAATAAATATTAAAAGCTTATTTTATATACTGGAACAAAGCTCGAATTGGTGCATTCTGGAACTTACCTGGTAGTAACCTGAAATTCCAATTTCTTCCAAAATAAGTAAGTAGACAAGCAAATAACACATTAATGAAGACATTCTTGTGTTGACTTTTTATTGTTGCAGTCTTTTTATAGGCTACTTCATCATTTACCTTCTGGGATATTTCTTAGTTACATAGGATCCTGCAAGGCTGACTGCTGAGATTATTTGGCTGTGCAGAAATACACATCAAACTTTAAAAAAAACAACCATCTGAATTCCCTTTTTCTTGCAAACAAGAGAAGTAGAAGATGAAGGCTTGTACCTAGCTAGGTCCCAACACAGCATGCTTCAACTCAGAACCATTCTAGTTACAGTAAACTAGACATAGTTACATTGAGCATTAAATGAGTCTCTAAGTTAAACACTGTTGTCTGCCCTTCCTGGCATGAGTTTTAGAATTCTGGCTTGCAGGAGCTTCCAGGAAGCTCTATCAGAAGTCAGGAGAAATTAACTTGCTTTCTATTGATTCAGGTTCAACATTATCCCTATTCATGAAAGAATGCAATTTAACTAGTTATTAAAACAGGTCTGCCTGCTACAATCTGTACCAGTAACTCCAATTACTTTTAACACTGACTTGACTTTCTAGGGAAATCTTTCCTCAGAGGAACAAAGCTTTTACATTGTAAATACTAGCCTGTCTATTAGAAGTTCTTCAGTACCACTGGTACTGGTGCCATGGAATTGAATTCTGAATCCATAATGGCCAAGAAATAGTAAAATATCACTGTATGACATATATAAACAATATTTATATCCATAGGAAAAAAAAAAAATCAGTTTTTTGGGTTTTGGTTTGGTTTGTTAGGGGTTTTTTTAAATATTACAAACCCTTTTAATTTGTGATATTATTTTGTGGTCATATTATTTTGTGGTGATTTGTTTGTTTGTTTGGTTTGTTTGTTTGTTCTGGGTTTTTTGTTTGTTTTTTGTCTGGCTATTTTTTATTAAAACTCTGACAGTAGAAAGGATTGGCTTTAAGCATTTAATTTCCTTTTGTTTCACTTGCTACTGGATGTATCAATTTCTAATATGTTTCACTAAGTCTGTATTTCTCTGGAATACAGTTCATTTAGCCTTTGCAATGTATCATGGAGAGGTTTCAGTCCACTTTGCAGTCATATGTTTCACTGGTTTATGTGTGATTTTTGCTTGATTTCTTGTTAATACATCTTAGTATTTTGAAAGGTTATTGATAAGTTTACCTGTTTCTTTTTTGCATCATTGACTTCAGTTACTACCAAATGCTGTCCTGGTTTCAGCCAGGACAGAGCTAGTTTTGTTTTCAGCAGCTCCTGTGTTTTGGATTTAGTATGTGAAAAATGTTGATAGCACGCTGCTGTTGTTCGTTGCTGCTGAACGTTCAAGGGCTTCTTGCAGTTTCCTGAGTTTTGCAAATGTGCAGGTGCAAACACTTGGGAGGGGC
>KL264302.1:233-40520 GCA_000699545.1 Podiceps cristatus | reverse complement strand
ACTCGACACTTGCCCTTGTTAAACCTCATCTAGTTCTTCTCCGCTCAGCTCTCGAGCCTGTCCAGGTCACGCTGAAATGATCAATACATGTTCTTATTTTCCAGTGCACTGCCTGCAACAACCCATTAAAGACTGTAACATACAGCAAGAGAATATAGATATATATTTTCACACATTTACACTGATTTATATTTCCACCATTTGGAAAATATTGATTCTTCTTCTTGTGCCCTGAACAGAAGTGAAATTTGCATGTCTGCATTTGTTTAACAACAAGAGCAACTTGCACGTTGTCTTGACATTCCCATATATCTTTGTCTGCATACTACCATCATTTGACTGATACTTGCATAGCTCTAGGAATAGCGATTGCTTTTTAACTGTATCAGCATAACAAGGGAAGAACCAAAAATAACTTCTGTGTACTCCACAGAAATAGTGATTTTAAAAATCCTTACACCTTAATACAGTAAGAGTAACCCAGCCAAGATAAGGGGGATCTGAAGACTATAACCCAGCAGAAGATAACACTCAACAACTGTGCCTGATTTGATGTCTGACATTTTAAATATATCATGCCAGACTAGTAGCTGGCTGAGGTCTGGCAACACTGCAATGAAAGTAGTCTGATCACATTACCTTTGAGCACCTGAATAAAAAGCTGGCATTTGTTTCTTGTACTCCTAATGTACTATTGAATGATCTGCTCATGCCCTGAAGAGTCTGATTTCTAGTAAGAAAGAGTGGAAAAAATGTAAGGTGTAACTATTAAATAAAAAATATTTATGTCTCAAAGAAAAAATTAACCAAATAATACTGTATCCATAATATTTTGTAAATGGGTGATACACGGAGCAAATTACAAGTTTCCTACAAATACATAGGTCTAGTTACTTGCAGATACACATCTTCAGAAGCATATGGAAAAGGAAGACTGAATGACCTTGAGGACAGTCTCCGAGTTCTGCTATTATTGCACTAACTGAGGGGAAAAATAAAAGTGTCTTTACAGAGGTGTTATCTTCCAACAAAAATTCTTGTGTTCATGCCCCTGTGGGGAAATATTTTTTTTTAAAAAAAGACTTTGGATAAAGAGCCTAGCATATTAAAAAATGTAATAAAACCTTCCATGTAATTTATTTGTTTCAGTAGAAAACTGGAGTTGGTCCAGGATATTTCACTTTGTAGCAGGGAAGCAGTTAGTTGCATTTATGGAACTGCAGTCCATCTTTGAATTACATGTATTTGACTCAGCAGTCACTTACAGATAGAAAAGTATAGTTTTTAAAATAGTAAATCTTAGAGTAATAGCTTTAGCTAGCTGGTACTGTGGGATTAAACTTCTTCAGTAGCTCATCAGCCACAGTTTAGCCCAGTCAGGTTAAATTAAGGTCAGAGGTGCAGGTACAGCTGCCTTTAGCTGATGAGTTCTGGGATAAGCAGTGCAGGTTGTCTGTTGCTGTAACAGGCCAAGAAAACGTGCAGAACAGCACGTTTCTCTTCAGTTTATAAGGGTGAGCTTAACACAATGACTTTCTCTTCATCCCTTCCCCATAACTAATCTCTGGGCAGAAATTCATCTATTCTCGATTTTTAAGCACGTATCGGTATTCTAAGTTATTATTGAAATAGCTTTTGCCAGACCTACCTGTGGAGGGCTTAATTTTCTTAACCATTTCTCTGCTACGCTTTGATATCTGCTTCACCTGCTGTGCCTGCAGTCAAGCAGGGCATGTTCTGCAGATGCTTCATCCCATATTCTCATTTGAGATGTAACCAAAACTTCATCAGCCGGGACATGCTTTTGCAAATGGAGAACAGAATAAGGGGGCTAGTGGGACAGTGTCCAGGGAGGGACAGAGACAATGAGAAATGGGAATATAATGGAAGGAATAATAAATATTAAGAGGTAAAGTTGAGGAAGGAAAGGGAAAAAGAAGGCAGGAGGTTTGGGGACAGGACACAGGACAGTTAGGAAAGAATTCTGGGAGCAGAATTTTTGGTAAAGTTCTGTGGAAAAGGGAGTAACACAAACAGATAATGGCAGAAAGTGGAGAACAGAAAAGGGGAAGAAGGAAAAGAAAAAAAAACAGGAAGCCATAGTGAGCTTTTTTAATATTTTAGAATACGTTCACCTTAGCAATTTTTAGGTATAACAGTGAAAAAACAGCTATGCCTATTAAGAAAAAAAAAAAAAAAAAGTAAAAAGTAAAGGTGTTTTAAATCTCTGGATGAGAAAGCAAAATCACCTTTTCCTTGAACTTTTAAGTCTGCCTTTACATCCTTAGAGGAAAGTACATTAGTTGACTTCAGTTGATGCAGTTTGTTTCACCAAAGGAAAGTAGGGCCATGAGGATTCTCCCCACAAAATATCTTCTGAGATGCAAAAATTTGCTCCGTTCACAGTAAACACTATCCAAGACATTTCTTAAAACTCGTCAGCCACATAGAACTATGTGATACTAACTGGAAATTCAAATAACTGATAAAAATAAAACTAGATGATGAAAACTGTAATGGAATTTGAGAAGTGCTTTCAACACTTTTTTCCCTCTTTGGAGTTTTAGCATGTTTCTGTTGAAAATAATAAAATTAAGCAAAACATCAAAACCTGGTTTCTAATGACACGTTTCATTAGGTAGACATTTATTCCCTCTTCAACCACAGCCATGGAAAGAGGGTATTAAGTTAATTAACACTCTGTAAAGTATTAGAACCAGACAACTGAATAGAAGAAAACTCCTTGTAATATCTTCCTGTTAAGGTATTCAAGCTGGTAGTAAAAAAAAAAAAAAAAAAAAGGCAAATATAGCAAACCCAAGAATGTGGCAAAGCAGACTATTTTTGGCTCCCTACTTATAAAAAATCTGACTAGTAATCATATTCTGAACAATCTAAAATAAACATGGAGAGATAATTCTAGAAGACTCAGTCAGGGAAGTGCCGTCCAACAGGATTAAATAAAATTCTGCAGCTGCAGTCACTTATATTGAGCTAGTACAAGCATTTCAAGATACAGACATAGAAATGATATGTGCAGTAACACTTTGAACATAAAAGCCCAATACACAAACAGAGTGTGAAATGAAAACATACCATTTGTAAAAAGACAATGCTATTTTCTCCTAATAGGATTCACGGGCATTCAAATTTCAGTGGACATACAAGACAAGAAAAATAACTGAATATCTTAGTGAGAGAGCTTACCAAAATCAACACTCAAGCCAGACCTCCAGAAAATAAATTTTAAATAAATGATTACTCAGGTTTTACAAATCAGCATTTACAGTCACTTACAGAAAAATGCAAAATATAGTGGGCATCAGCATTAGCCAAAAGTTTAGTTTACCACAGACCATATGGGAGGATGTCCCTGTAGACTATGTATCTTGTACTAGCATAGCATCTGCAGTAGATAGCAACACTTTATTTGATGTAATAACACCTTCTGCTCTTAGCCTTTCTAAGTTACAAAAACAAATGATTAAGTGATTTCACCATAAGCAGCCTCATGGAACACTGACAAGGTGGGATGAATATAGGGAGTTACCACTCCACATGGCAGGCTCCTTGTAAGTCAGTATGTTAAAAGTTACAGCCTAAGTTCATCCTTTTTTTAGAAGACTATATTGTTTTAAAAAATAAACAAAAAATGTTAACTTGCAAATTGAGTGGAGGCTCCTGGAGCTCTTTGGTTCCTTACACTGCTTATGCTGGTAGACCAATACACTCAATGAAAATATGATAAAATTGATGTAAACCTCTGTTACCAACAAATGGTTAACACACTTTGAATTTATTCTGTTAGCTAGAATGTAGTAATGTAACCAGTACCATCCACAACACCCAGGCTATAAATCCAGACTGTGTTCACAGCTATGCATCTTCAACAAATATCAAGAGAGCACAGACAGACTTTAACAACTTTGGTTATGAGGTGCGTACACAGCAGTGCAACTTCAACAAATACTAAGAGAGCACAAATGGACTTTAGCAACTTGTGCTATGAGCTGCAGACTCTACAGC
Source organism: Podiceps cristatus (assembly GCA_000699545.1). Taxonomy (NCBI): domain Eukaryota; kingdom Metazoa; phylum Chordata; class Aves; order Podicipediformes; family Podicipedidae; genus Podiceps; species Podiceps cristatus. The sequence goes on along the minus strand of KL264302.1, from coordinate 36,494 downwards.
TGAGGACTTTCCAGTGGCATAGGTGCTCCCTGTAGGCACCGTCTCCCATTGAATCATTGGAATAGTCAACAGAAATGGTGCTGATACACACTGGAAGGACAGGTAGGAAAACATCAAGAGAAAGATGCTTTTCAACAAAGTCCTATCTCAATCATGCACCATAGAAGGATGGCACCATAAAAATTTATTGCTTCCTTTTCCCATAGATGTTTTGCCATCAAATATGGCCTTTATTTTTCTCTAGTATTAGAATACATATCTAAATACAGAAAGAAAGAGAGAATATGAATGACATAAAATTAAGGAAGAATGATGTGCATTTATCTCTTTAACTTTCCTCAGAAAAGGGATAAGGAAACTACCTATTATCAGTCTGGATTTACCCAAAGAAACAGAGACACAAAAAATAAACTTATCCACTGTTTCATGGGAGTCTTCATCACAGGAGAAAAGAAGTGGAGAAAGAAAGCATAATCATGAAACATTTCCATTTTAGCAAGTTGGTGTTTTTCAACACACGCTTTTCCCTGAAAAAATTTCTATCCAGCTCTTACCTTGTCCTGTCGTATGCTAAAAGCACTGAGCAGGAAATGCTCTCACTGAAGTCATAAAACCAACAATAAAATAAAAATGTCTTCAGAGTGCTCTGTCTTCTAAGAGCTCTTTTATACTGTCTGCATCCAAAATGATAGCTCCACTGACAGCTACCGACAGAGCTAGCCCAAGATAGGACCACATTAGAGATTAGTTTTAGAGATTTCTACAGTGATGTCATGTTCTCACACAACAGGGATTAATCAATGACATTAGTCTCTTGTTTCATTACAACCTCAATTTTAGTATAAGTCTGTTTTCAACATTCTTCAGTGACGTGTGAAGACCACTTGACCAAGCTGTGTTCCATCAAATACTTGAAATCATTTTTCAGAACTATAACAGATGGATTATACAGAAAACCAGAAAGTCAAATTTCATACTGCTTTTCCTTAAATATTTTTATCCTTAAAGGCCTTGACTCTCTAACCATATCTCTTAACACATAAAATGGACCTCCAGGAACAGTAATCTAATCCTGTTTAAGCAGGGGAAAGTCTTTCAGAGTTTTCTCAACACCTGTAAAATGTGTGTCATCTTTTGGCCTCAGATAAAGATACTCTGACTATATTTTTTCACCCCCAGGATTGCCTTTGATTAACATTCTGTAAATTAGAATTATTTTCTCTGTAATAAATATGTACCTAACAGACTATTTCCTACTGCCTGTTTTAGAGCAAAACCAGCACAACTGCACTGGTTATAAAAGAGATCCTCTAATTTCATAGAGTTGAATTTGTTTAAACCTGCCTGTTAAATTTGACTGCTGAGAAGATTACAGAGTTTAAGGATTCCTTGTTTGTGAAGGGTTATAGGTCTGGAGCACTCTGCACAAAAATGATATAATCTCCAAACATTTGTAGGTAAGTGTTCAGCCCTCAGCGGGGTTTTTGAAGAATGCACTTTTGATTCAAGTGCTAATGTTCCACCTGAATTTCCATTCAAATGCTAAATGCTTTTTGGATATCTTCTTAAACAAGAGTCCATAGAAGGAAGATGTTTTCATGTTTGAAAGCACTGTATGTTATATACGTACTGCAGATTGTCTAATATCACTAAAACACGTGGTGGGTCAGTAGTTACTTCCTGCTGGAAAACTGCCACTCGTGCCCCAATCCTCTTCATGCAGTACAGTCATTCCATAACTAATCTTCGGTAATGAAACAGTAACACATCTTCGTTCAATAGCACAACTGCTAATTCAGTTGATAACTAAAGGGATCAAATCAAATGTTTAATAACATATCTTAGTTTAATTTTCTAACAAGCCATGCCAAATGAAACACACCCAGGCAACAAATGTGATTATCATGAAATAGGAGGACCACTCTTTTCCCATTCCAGCCACTGATATAGATCTCATCTTCATTTTCAGTGTGAACGTAGGTCTTTATGCTTTTTGGTCTAAACTCAGAAGTAATTATATTAAGATAGGTAAATTTCAGACTCTCAATTTTTGGCATTGACTTTGATTTTGACTAGAATTCTCTAGGTTGTTTTTCGTACTTGGACTTTTTTGATAAACCCTACTCCCTGTAATTCCTAATTCCATGAGTGACTGATTTCTTCCAGTTTTCTTCTCAAAGGACAATAAGAAGATTCAGAGATGGAGGCTGAGAGGCAGAATACTAAGCTTTGCAGAGATGCACTCATCTTTTTACTGTAACACTGTCACTGTTGTACGTGAATGAGATCATGTAGTTAAGAACCAACAACACCGGTCTCTAGCTGGAGGTAGAACTGAAACTCTTGGCTAAAGAGTAAAAAGAACAGATAAAGAATGAGTAACAAAGGTGGAGAAGAAAGAACTGAGCCAGCCTGTGCCCAAAGAAATTAATTAGTCAGATTTTTCCAACAACCAGGGATGGATATCAAGCTTCTACTAATCTTTCCCAACAGGTGGCATTTGTTTGCAAGGTCCAGTGAAGGAAGAGACTGTCAGGAGTCTTTTCTCCTATTTAAACTGGTAGCCCAAGGAAAGGTGAATTTTACAGGTTCTGGGAAAGAAGTCTTATCAAGGTAATTAATACTGATCCCAGGAGATGTTATGTTTCCCTTCACAAGGACTCATTTAAAACAGCTGTGTTCAGACCTCCCTTCTATGCACAGACAGAGGCATTGACTACACAACCTCCAAATAACGATCCCGTGATAACTCAAGAATAAGAGAAAATGAGACACTGCAACACACCACAATCAGCGGAAGAGTTGCCACACTTGTTTTAATACTGTTGGAGGCTGGGATTAACTAATCCATTCCATTTCACTCAGTAATAATTAAGGCCGCAGCTGTCCTGCTATGAAATGATGGGGAGGTACAGCATGGTGGAAACAAGAAAGCGTGTCAGCAGAAAGCAGTGAGACACATCAACACAGGAAATGGTTTTAATGAAAACAGACTCCTACTCTTCTGCTTGTATTTTTACCTGGTCACCTGAATTTCCATGCAGGCTGTCTCGGAGCTGTAATGTGCCTGTTCTGCATAGGCAATAAGCTGAATTCCAAGGTATGTCAGCAGGATATAATACTGCATGTGGAGCTGCACAAGCTAGCTCAAATACTAGAGGCAGTACAGTTGCATTACAGAAGTGCTCTGCCACAGCTAATTAGACCAACCACTGCATCCTGTTGTGGGAACATACCCTAGGAGAGTTCCTGAGATCAGAGGCTGGATTTCTCTTAGATTTTAATTTCCAAGGTGGAGTATCTTTTGTTGAACCTAGACTGCCTCATGCCCTTTGAAACACTTTGGAAGTTGAGCCTTCCCATTGGAACTGACTCAGAACTCCCAAATCAACCCCTTCATTTGGTGAAGCCCTGGCTACTATCACAGCCTCCTGGGTTCTTACTGCTAAGTTTCAGCCTATTATGTGAAGCACTTCGTAGAGACAAGCAAACATGATTGTCAGCTTCCGTTCCAGGCAGATGCCCAAATCCCAACATGCTCCAATAGTGAACCCTGAATGACATGGAACTTTCGGAGCTGTCTCAGTCTTAAAAAAAACCTTGTCTTTGTAACGCAAGTTTATTTCACTTGCAGTGATTTCACACATCTTCCTACTCTATGTTTTACCAAGAAATCGCCTAGCTGTTTGAAATCCCCAGCAGTCCCATAGTTTTATAAACAGTTATAGAAACAGAGTACTTGCTTTTTCTGAACCAGAACAGACAGTTGTTACTTATATCCTTCACCTGGAGGCTTCCTCTACATCCTGCTCCAAATATTTCACCTTCAAAAGCTATGCTTTCACACTTTGATTTCAAAGTGGCACTCCAGTACTCTGAGGAGCACTTTACACTGCAGGGTAGATGAATTTAGCAGTTCATATTCCACTAATGCCTACCTTGACATTAGGAACTTCTTTGGTAAGTTTCCAGTAGATCTCAAAACAGATTTAAGTCTACTGAACTATGGAAAGAGATAAGCCTCTCTGAGCATGCATACTTTCCTCTTGTACATCCAATTTTTATTCCTCATCTAGATACTGTCCTAAAATATCAAATGGGCATCAGCATTATCATGTTTATGCCCATGACTGCTTTAACTTTATAATCAATCATAACATTTTGGGGTTTTTTTCTGACCACTGAGCTGGCTGCCTCTCAAGACTCCTGAACCATAAAATCTATCGTAGGGATACACAATCTCTCTTGAAAAGAAATGATGAAGAATAAGAAAAAGTGTTCTAGAATGTAATCACAACTACAAGGTTGTGTAATTATTTCTCTCAGGAATATCTGGACTTCACCTATCGTGACATACCACCTTCTTAAGACAATGGTATGCTTATGCACTGTTCTTAGACTGTAAGGACTGCCATGTATGTTCAACTTTAAAGAATTTTGGCATGCAAGCAGCCTAAAACTAGAGAAATGACAAGAGCTGTCAATTCTTGAGAAGGAAAAATCACATTGCCTCAACTATTGAGACCTTATCTTTCTCACTTGCAGTGTCTGTGCAATATTAGTTTAGCAATATTACTGAGCAAAAACAAGAAGACACTCTGGCAAAACCTTCCATATCCTAAAAGGAATGGAAGACTATTCATTTCCATATAACCTTAGTTATTACTGAAGAAATGCTGATCTCACTGACTTAGTGTCTGCTTTTTAAGTCATTCTCTTCTCTTTGGATTCGGTTTCTGACTGACAGCCTTCAGTTTATAACAGACTGCTTGTCAGACACTTCTTCAAAGATTTCAGTATGCATAAGGATATATTAGCAGGATAACGAGCAGATCTGAAAAGCCTGTGTCGATCAAGTTATGCTGAAACTTCCACACATCTCTTTGGTTTTATGTTCTCTTTATTTTTCCATACACAGCCATCATCTTCTCCAATAACACTCAGTCGATGTCCAGTATTGTGCTCTGCCAAAGCTTTTCCATACACAGCTTTTCAGTTTCTGAGCAGCTTTGCACTGTCTTTGCTTCAGAGAGGGAGCAATGTTTGTCTGTCACATGTAACCATCAGGAATGAAAACCAGATATTAAACTATTTCCTTACTTTAAACTGTGAATATGAACAGTAATTTTAATGGATGTTCAACTTCAATTGACCATACAGCTGCTGATGTAATAATTCTTTTCAAAAATCAGAGAAACTGTATATACAAATATTTCCAGAAATTGAAGAATGTTAGATACCAGATTTACATTGCTGTTAAATCAATGGCTTTAAACTGGAAGGAGGTAGATTTAGATTAGACATTCGGAAGAAATTCCTCACGATGAGGGTGGTGAGACACTGGAAAAGGTTGCCCAGAGAATCTGTAGATGCCCCCTCCCTGGAATTGTCCCAGGCCAGGTTGGACGGGGCTCTGAGCAGCCTGGTCTAGTGGAAGGTGTCCCTGCCCATGGCAGGGGGTTGGAACTAGATGATCTTTAAGGTCCCTTCCAACCCAAACCATTCTAGGATTCTACGATCTCTTCTGATAGCATTAAATAGGGACACGTTTCAAAATTTTTAAACATATGCTGCACTTATTTCTATGGAAACTGGAAGTTTACTTATATTTGGAGTTGCACACCAAGCAAACCTTACAAAATCCATATAACCTATTTCAGAAAGAAAAGTGCTCAATTCTGAAACAGTCACTTATCACATCACACCAGAAGTGCTTTCATATGTCCAAACTACACACCTCACCAGCTAAATTCCACAGTGAATGAAAGGAAAAGAAATAACTTGCAGCATTTTCTTGGACACTAAATAGCCTGTCTCCAAGGGAATGAATAAGGACTCTGGATTCTTAAGATTGACCCTTGAAAACTCTATCATCCATGTACACAATCGCCAACGCCATGAGCTGTACATGCACACATATGCACAACCACCGACAGACCAGAACAATCAAGAACACATGAATGACTGAATGACATGTTCTCAGATACCATATTCACTACTCTTAAGAACCTCTCTTCTGAGAAAAAAAAAATAATTAATCATCATATTAATACAAGTTATACAAAACTCCCATTCTGTATTATTCAGGGAAATACTTCTGCCTGAGTGCGTTTCGATGGAACATTTAGAAGTGACCCACGCACCCCACAATGAAATGCCTTTGCCTCTTTCTTGAAATGCAGTAGGATCATTTTCAGATTAAATCACAAAATTGTCTGCATGTGCAAGGGAATGAAAACAATTTTAAAAGCATGCCTAGGGAGAAAAAAAAAAAATACTTCACACAGAGGCCTGAGTATTCTTCTGAAATTATCTGCTGCACATTCTTCATCACAATTGCCAGTTTGTGAACAAATACCTAATGCTGTTCTACACACAGAATGTAGCATAATAAAAAATTTTGTTTGTGGGTTCTTTTAGCATAGTAATTATATCCATACAACTGCTGCTTCTGATTTAGATATGGCTATATCTTCTCTATATTTGATTCTTCATACTGTTATATACTTTTAACTTCCTGCTTCCACATCTAGAAAAAGATAAACCAGTACAGAGCACCTTTATGCTCAGGTCAATTCTACCAAGCCATGCTGGAGTAGAGTTTGCTTCTTTAACTGTCTCTTTCACTGCTAAGAAACAAATTTGTAGTGTAAACAAGCTGTGATGGGCAGTTCTTGTTTTTCATTCTTGATGGCAGTCATGAATGCTTGTTGGGATGAAATCTGTTGAAAAGAGGATATTGCTCCTTCCTTGAGGAAGACATCGAGCCTCCTCAAAGAGAAAAAGGTCGAGCAAAAGGAAGCTGCATAGTAGTACACAGCTGGGAGCCTGCAACTCATTTGGAAAGGTGAAGAAACAATTGCAAGGAGCAGATAACAAGGCCTCAGAGCTGATGAGGCCTTTTTTTTCCCCCTTGTGAGCCCCACAGAATGGTGCTGAGTCAGGAGGTCAGTGGGTTTTCTGGAAGCAATGATCAAGTCTGGGAAGGCAGTTGTTTATAAGTCCTTATTTCTATTGCCTAAGTTCTTTGAATTTTCTTCAGAAGTTAACTAACCTAGTTTTATGCTAATAAAACCTAAAGGTAATTTACTTATTTGCTTGTTTATTTAAAAGCCTTTTGGTTTTCTTTGAAGAGTTCCTTGTAAGGGAAAAGTCTACACACATCTGCCTCACAGCTGTGGTGGACTTGGGGTCCCATGACACTAAAAAGTAAGTTCTCAAATCAAGACAGATTCGGATGTTTCTGGTAAAAACAAACAAACAAAATCACCACCAAGAAAAACAACCAGTAACAGAATCCAGCTGTACCTAGTATGCCGGTCTTGCAACTTCATGGATTTGGCCATCAATTCAAGAATTCAGCCTCCCTACTTTTACCTCTGACTGCTGTCAGACAATCACCTACCAGAAGGAATAAGAAGTGCCTCATGAATAACAAAGTCAGATTAAACCCAGCTATATGAAACAAGGAAAGCACCAATCACATCCCTGCAGCCCCATTAGTCTCTACACTGTCAATGTGGTCTCAAACTGTGACATTGCTGTATAATACGCCTCAAGTATTTTTTATTCTTACTATTCCTTAACTTACATCAAACTTCTATAAATGTATTTTTCAAGTGTATGCTTTTCAAGTCAGCTTCAACCTGTTCCTTTCTAATTATAACAGCAGCACACTGAAAGATGTAGACTAATTTCAAGGTAACGTTCATGCTTATTGCAATGCTAAAATGATACCCACCAGCAGCAAGCTCTGGAGCAATATAAACAAGGTGGGCAGCTACAGAGGGCCAGGGCGCGTGGGGAAATGTCCAGCAGCACAGGCAATACGCTACATTTTCTTCCCTTCTTACGTCTTTTATAGCCGTGCCCATCACCAAACCCACGCCAGTCAGTATCTTCTGAGAGCCCATCTCCCTTGTCAGTCTCTACAGAAGCTTAGATGTATCATGAGAATCATCCCATGATGCTTTTTCTCAGATTTATTCTAACCAAATGTTCAACTGAATCTGATGGAAATTACCAGAAGAGGATTAAGGTAATCAGTTGCTAAAGGAGATTCAGTCCATTGCACTAACAAACAAAGAGTTAAAGCGTCATTTTTTGAGTCATAATTTACAATAGAAACTTCGCCTTCCATGTCTCAAATGTGCTGCTTTTTGAAAGGCAAGCCTGACTAATATGAAATGTATTTCTTAAATAATGTTGGGTTTAATTGCATAAAGTAAAGAAAGTGCATTTCACACTCTTGAATTATGGATTATACTCTTCTACTTCAGCAGAGCTATGAGATCATACAGTGCATTAAATGTTAATTAGGATATTTTCTTTCATTTCTTTCTTAAATTTAGGGACATGGGAATGAATTCTACAGAACAACTTGGAGCAAAACTCTCTTCCCTTTTATCTAAGATATAAATGACAGGTGTAGTGGCAGTGTATGTGAACAGTATTTTTCTCTGAGTAAAAACTGTATAAAACTGAAATTGACTTACAAGTCAGGAAAACATCCAAAATTATATACTAAACTGGGTAACAGGCTTTTAACTGGTATTGGAAAATTTGCTTGCCAAATATTTTTTTTTCAAGAAGCACAAAATTCACTTCCTATGGCATAGGTAAAGTCACATTATCTTAAACACAACTGCAAACTGAAGATGTGCAAACCTCATAATGTTTCTTTAAAATGCCATTCATCCTTGCTCCAGACACTTCCATTTCAAGTAACAGAAGAAAACATAAGAAAAATGCAGAGAATATTGTAATTTAATACACATTATACAGCTAGACTATTGACAAATCAGTTTTAACTAATGGTATGATAAATTTTTAAGCCTACTGATTAGAGCGAGGTTCAACACCTGACTTCTAAACATAGCTGAGCCATTCAGCAATAAACTCAACGCAGTGAGGAAAGTATTTTGACTTTCAAATGTTTAAAAGAGCAGCCAAGATACAGAGACTGAAATCCTTTCTTCACTAGGTTCAGTGGCAAATTGAGCTATTTCAACCGGGCAAAATGGCACATTCGATGTGCCACATTTGATGCTATTAAAACAGTCAGTTTTACTAAAAGTAATGCTGAAACATCACAAACAAAACCACACGCTACATTGCTGATAGAATTTCTTTTTACTTCTCCACCAGGTAACACCAGGTTATTTTGAGTACCAGAGCTGGAAAAAATCAGGACATATAAATCACTCTAACTATGAATTAGTAATCAAAGCTAGTGAAGGGTCTTGAATCACTTTAGGCCATGGCACTAGCAAGATGGCCATCACCTTGGATGATTAATGCAAATGACCAGGATTGATAAATTGACACTATAAAAAAACTCTAAAAATATGCATATCAGAAAATAAAATATATTACTTACATGGTATTACTTTAAAAGCAAAAAGAATCAATTCCCATCTTTTAGTACCTTCTTTAGAATTACAAATTCTCTAACTAACTTTAATGAGATCAGTTTAATGAGATCTTATAATGAATTTTATCTGCACTGTTGCAATGGTATTTCAAGGAATTTATTTAATACAGACAATTGGTTTTGGTGGATTGTACAAAGATGCTTTAAATTTTGCAGCCAGGTTTTTTGTAACATTTTAAAAGTGAAGCTAAGCATAAGCTTACATGTTTGATTGTTTGGGAGTAAATATAATCCATGTAATAACAATACCAAGAAGTTCCACCTGTCAAAATAATATAATCTAAAAGAGAGGAGTATGTAAACTCCAGATTTCAGTTATAAGTAACAACCTAACATCCTTATGTAGAGCACCACTCCCAGATTCAGAATCAGTTCTCCCAATAGCAAATATTCCTATAAATAAAGAAAAATAAAGCTCATAAACTAAGCATTAAGGAAAAAAGCTAACAGTACTTGTTGATTATTCACAGAAAATGCAGACTTCAGATTTTCAGTCAGAAATCTGTGTTTCCTTTCTGCTGAAGCCATCAATGCTTCTTCATTGTGGTGTTCTATTACTGTCGTATTTTTGCCTGGTAAAAAATGAATTTTTTTTTTTTTTTGGATCATTAGCTGTCTGTCTTTGAATTATACTGTATATCTTTACAGTGACTTTGTAAGGTCTTCAAGTTCTTGTATTCTCTAGATTATAACTGAGCTCTGTATTTACTAATTCATCTTTATTTGCAGCTGGCAGATGCAAAGATGTTAGCTACACTCAGGAGATTTTGACATGTGACTTCTTGAAATGTAGAGGAGTTCCAATTTTCCCTTTAGCAAATTGTTCCATGTTTTATTCTCAAGAAAAGTGAGTCCCAAGGCAAAATGAGATTATTAGACTGATTTACTCTCTTTCAAAATAAGGATTTAATGACTAACATGCAGCTTTTTACTTCTAATAACCTTAGCTAGCTAGCAAAGGCCTCAGTTTAAGTCACCTCTGGTTTAAAAAAAAAAAAAAGCAGAGTGCAAGGGGAAAGAGCAATCTCGGTCACCTCATTCTCAGTCCTTCCTTGACTTACAAGCTGACAGAGCTGTGAGGAAGATACTTCTGGTTGTGGCTGAAGCTGCAGAGACGAACAGAGGGAAGGTCAGGCACACCACTGCTTTGTGAGCCACTGGCAGTGTTTCGCTGCATTAGTTCAAGACACACATGGACTAATTAGACAGTGTGCCAAGTAGGGAACGTTCCTTCTGCAGGTTCAGATTTCATGCAGAAAGTCATGCAGGAGGTCAATGCCATGTAAAAACTGAAAGGAGGTGAGTCAGGCAACTCGCTGGGCTGCATCCCCAGCAGCGTGGGCAGCAGGTCAAGGGGGGTGATTCTGCCCCTCTGCCCCGCTCTGGTGAGACCCCACCTGCAGTGCTGTGTCTGCTCTGGGGCCTCAAGACACGGCGCTGCTGAAGGGGGGCCAGAGGAGGGACACAGAGATGGTCAGAGGGCTGGAGCCCCTCTGCTGTGAGGACAGGCTGAGAGTTGGGGCTGTTCAGCCTGGAGAAGAGAAGGCTGCGGGGAGACCTGACTGCGGCCTTCCAGTACTGAAAGGGGGCCTGTAGGAAAGAGGGGGAGAATCTTTTCAGTAGGGACAATGGTGATAGGACAAGGGGTAATGCCTTTAAACTAAAAGTGGAGAGATACAGACTAGACATAAGGAAGAAACATTTTACAATGAGAGGGGTTGGACTAGATGACCTTTAAAGGCCCCTTCCAACCCAAACTATTCATGACTCTGTGATATACCTGAACTTCAACTCCCTGTAATCCTTACTCAGTGTGGTTTTACAAAGGGAGGTCATAAGGTAAGTTATTGTATGGCTCAAAAATATGTAAAAATGCACCATGGCCAGGGAAAAAAACTATTTGAAACATTTCAGTTTTTCAACATGTACAAAGATTTGGTCAGTGATAGTATGAAAAAATCTTCTCCCCTTAGAAAGCAAATTATGAGTTCTTCTGAAGTAGAGGGCTTTTGAATCTTATACATGCATTGTAAGAGTACTCTGCCCTGAATGACATGCACATGAATAATCCTTTATAGAATGAACTTTTCAAAATCAGGCTCACCGGTAAAATTTGTCTCCAAAGTCTAAGGTGCCAAATCAAACAGTGTACACTTGATACATTACCTCTTCCCCCAGTATTCCAAATTTTCTTCAGGCTTGCAGTAGATAATACTGTTAGAAATGACAATAATGTCTGTCTATTCTACTTAAATTCCCTACCTGCAAGTATGCCTCAAAACCCAGAACTCCATATATACATTTTGGATTGGATCCAAGCACAGTAACAATGAGGAAACAAAATACAAGTCAGTTAACTTTGTCAGAAACAACTGACAACGAGCAAATGCTCTTTAACAAATGGATACAATCATCTAAATACACAAAACCACATCGCAATTTGGGGCATAATTATTTCTGGGCTTAATAATTTGGTGTATGATATTGTCAAACTTGTGACTTCTCTCTATGAAAGTATATTCTTAAAAATGGAAGAACAAAATTTTTCAAATATAAATAAAAGATCACCAAAGGAAAACAAACCAGCAACTTACAGAACTACTATTCTGTTGTTTTCTGTTCATAACCAGTGACAAAATGTGGGTAATCCAATGTGGACAGTGATTAATAGGACAGCCTTAAGAAAAGCAAGAGCAAACTGATCCCTCTGCTAGCTGGTGAGAACCCTCAAGCACATCAGTATAAACCGACTGATGTCACCTCACTGCTCTTCTCAGTTACTCACTAGGAGCCTGTTGCTGTATTTTTTTTTCTTCAGCAGAGCTAAATAATTTATCAGGGCACAGCGTTTTGTGAGCAGGCCAGACGGCCGGCATCAGGCCAAGACCAAGGTCGCCATGGAGACCTACATGCAGCTTCATTCCTTCTCCCTCCCTTGCCCAGAAAGCCTGTGAAAAACGGCATCAGCTGAGCAGCCTGATCATTTCAGCAGTGAACAATAGGTATAATAAAAACAAAAAAGAAGCAGCAAAATAAGGACATAAAAGCATCTGCTGTAACTGCATTGAAAGATTCAAATGACAAATGACTCATTAAGCAGTTCCTATTTGCACTGATACAGCTATTATTTTACATAAGAGAAGTTCTAACCCTCACTATTAGTAAGAGCTATTGCTGCTCTTCAAACAGATTATCCTATACATTGCAGATGGCAAATTATTAAAGATACATGCTCTTTAAAATTCATTTTTCTTACTAAAATACAGTTGTAGGGGTAAAATGCAGTCCTAACACAGAAATAAAATTTATTACTTAGATTGCCTTTACCCTCTTATATTATATATAATTGCTGTAGAATACTGATTTTCAGAGTTCTCTCAAAATTATTTAAAAATACAGGTATATTTATTATCTAAACTGAAAAAATAGTAGTCAAAAATGCAAAAACTGACATCAAAGAGAAAAAATGCCTTTGAACTGTGTTTATTTAAGTGTTTTATTTCTCAATTAATGTTCTTCATTAATGTGAAACACATTTTTGTACACTTTATCAATGAAAAAATGAAAATTTATTCTGAATTATTTATAGTAGATTAGCTTAGCTTTCTAACCTGCATTCTTTACTAAAGAACAGCTACGTGTTGCTGTTCTTTCACCATCTTGCTCTCCAGGCACCTGTTATTAAACATCACCATATTTTATTACCCAAAACCACCTGTAAAGCAAGGGCCTGATTATGTTTTTATTAGATATATAAAGTACAAACCTTAAACCAAAATACATTCTGCTACCTCCTAGAATGAAGTTCTTGATTTTTTTTCTCACTTCTAACCCTGTTTATTCCAGAAACTATAAACCACTCCCTCTAGCTCATTCCTACATCCTCAAGCTTACGTCTTCATTGGAAAAAGTGATTCTGTGGAATGCTGACATCACGCTAATACACCATAGTACTATATATATAACATTTGCAAGCCACAGTGAGCTCTCTATAGGTGATAATGGGAAAATTTACAGTATGAGACCACAAGCACATAAGTCAGAGGACCACAATATTTCTGTGCGGTAGCCCTGAAACCAGAAGAGGAGCATCTCTGACTGCTTGCCCTGAAAGGTCCTTATAGGGCCTCCCATTGTCCCCAATACACACTCCTGTTAGGGCTGCAGAACCCCGAATCTAGTATGGACCAATCCCTTTAACTTTTTTTTCTACAATTGCTCACCCTCTGCTTAGGCTCAATGCAGTCTAGCAATATTCTTGTCTATCAATCACCTCCCCTTCCAGATTTTTGTTTTACTAAAAACTTCAGTCAAAAAGTAGAGCAGGGCTGAGTTTTTTTGATTTCTCATACTTCCACTGAGATTCTCCATGTTCAAACAGAAGTTCATAAACTGAAGCCCCACAACATTTTGCAGCAGTGGCCCCACTGACAATTGCACATATGTAAGCCATATAGAATCTGAGACCAATTTCTCCTGAGGTAAAGCTGATAGATAGGAACAGGAGATCAGTGCAGTTCTTGAAATAAATCTGAGGAGATAAAAGTCAGGCAACCTCTGATCTCAGAATGACCAGGCCTAATTTAAATCCCAGTCGACCCACCAGAACCCACAATATTGATATATTTCTTTTGTCTTTGCTCTGTAATTATGAAAGAGGTAAAAGAGTTCAAAACCATAACTTCTTAGGTTTTAGAGAATTTTTTTCTTTTTTTTTTCCATAATAATATTTTGGCATGAAATGACCCAGAAATCCAGGTACCAACATGGGACTGACTCTTAGCATCATTTGTTTCCTGGACAGAAGGCATGTGGGACATCTTTTCGCTATTTCATCACACAGAGAAGAGCTGCCTTGTCTAGAAAGAGACTACTAAATCACAAAAAATAAAATCTCTGCTGATGCTCTGAAGCACTCTAGACATAAAATCAGAGCAAGTAGAGTCCCTGTGCTCAAGTATGAAATGGTAAAAACCTGAAGGTTAAAGCCTTGCTGTTCAGGTAGGGATAGCAAGATCTATAGCTGGAGGTGCAAACTCCACTACAGGAGGAGGGTAGACCTCCGGGTGGAGTTTTCATTCTTGATGATCTAACTGCAGCCTTCTAAGCCAGCTGGCCATTACTTTTATTTTCCATTGGATTTGACAGGTCTGGTCTGCCTCCAAGGCTGCATGCAGAACAGCCTGAGCATCATAGATCTGAAGGCCTCATTATGAATGTGTAAAAAATCCAGATATGGTAACACAAACACCAGCAAGTGTTGGACAGCTGGGGAAATGTGCTGGATGACTCTGATGCCCACGCTGATTTTATATGGACTAGAAGAGAGTTAATTCCAATTCAGCCTTCATGTAATGCCAGAGCCAGCCCTTCTACCCTCTCCTGAACATACATAGCTTGGGAAAAGTTGTTATTCATCTGCGTTAAATTGATCTATTGATTCGTGAATATTGCAGTTACACTCCTGTTAAATCCTTGCAGCTATTGATGTTAATAAATCTCTTTGATTTTTACAAACTCTTACTTGTAAAAAGAAAAAAAAAATATAGCTTAATTTGCTTTATTTCTAAAATGTGCAAAGAAAAGGCGTAGATGAAACTTTGTTGATGCACTTTGCCTTTAGAACACAGCGTAAGTGGACATGGGGAAAAGTATAAAAAAAACCCCAAAACAATCCCCATGATAACTTGCTAGAAACATTGTTACAGATGGATTCAGTGGCTGCTGAGGGCATAAGTTGTAGAAATAAAGGAAATAAAGAAAAATCACATTTCCTGATACACAGTTTCTTCTTTTGTTATTATGATCATACTTAGATAGAGGACATCAGAAACAGGTTCTTTTGGACTGGGATTTCAGCTACTGGCCTGCTTTTTTAATCTTCTGTGTTAAGGAGTCCTACAGTTGACATAAATGTCATTTACAGAGCTTTGGATCCTTTTAACACAGAAGAAGGTAGAGAAATAGTTGTTCACATGAGTTGCACTAAATTGCATATTGTCCTAAAGCAACTTCTTTTTTCTGCAGGCTGTTAGGGGGAGGGAAAAATGGGATAGAATGTACAAGCCCTTGTCCTCTGCCGTGGGAAGCCACACCTGTAAACAGAGAGAGGCCATTTTCTCCTTTCTTTACAGTTGCTTGGGTCTCTTTCCATCTCCCAGTTCCTTTAGCATCCCTTATGCAGTCTGCCGTTAGTTATTTGATCCATTTTTCTTATTATCCTCTGCAACCCTTGTAGAGAGTGAGGCTTACATGCTGGAGTACAAGGGATTTTTAAAGTCATTATTAAGAGAATGTGTGACACAGTGGTCTGACACCGCTTTTTCAAAGACCATTACTCATGACGTCTGATTCTGACTCTCACAGTGATGCTTGGGCAGATGATTAACTGACGTCACTTTCCTCGTCTGTATATGTATGATAGGCTAACAAAAGCATCCTAGAAAAATCCTATTTGACAAGGCAAGAATGTATACTTTTCTTGAAGGTCTGTTGAATTTTCACAAGACTAGAATGGTACAAACATACTACTATCAACAAGCATGAAGTACTGCAACTCTCTTTTAATCACACAGATCAAATTATCAAACATCCAACTTGATTCTGAACTGGTATATATGAGGAAGCCTTCTGGAGCAAGAATTTTTGGATCCATACCACGATGGCTTAATGATTTTACCACCAAACCACAGATAACTTCTATGACATGTAACAGATCCATAGGAATCACCGGAGATGGTGGGCTTTTACTGAATGGTGGGCTTTTACTGAATGGGATGTTTAAACAAAGAGTGAGCATGTCTAGAACGTGAAAGCAGTACAGACTGGAGACTCAAAAAGAATGATAGGACTGTGGCGGAGTGATTGAAAAGTCTGTCTGGAGTGATGACTAATGTTTTCCAGCATATATACACACAAGGTTTCAATAAATGTCCTAAAGTGCTAAAGAAAGTGCAGAGATAATGCTTTTACACAGCATTATTATCATTCTGAGAATTTGTTTGCCAATGTTTGTCAAGCATTTTGAACAAGGGGACATTTACATGCAGTAATAATAAAATAGTCATATTTAGCTGCTAGGCGACTATGAAAGAATGTAAGGCTCTTCCTTCCAGACTACCACAACTGCACTTCATCTTGATACCCTATATTTCTTCCTATACACTTGGGAATCACGGACACCTATGTTTTGGTTCCACTATTTTAATTGCTGTACTGGTTTAGGCTGGGATAGTGTTAATTTTCTGCATGGTAGCTTGTGTCACGCTATGTTTTGAATTTGTAATTAAAACTGTTGGTAACACAGGGAAGTTTTAGTTATTCCTGAGCAGTGCTTACACAGAGTCAAGGCCTTTCCTGTTTTTCATGTTGCCCCGCCAGTGAGCAGTCTGGTGCCCAAAAAGTTGGGAAGGGACACACCTGGGACAGCTGACCCCAGCTGAACAAAGGGATATTCCATACCACATGACATCATGCTCAGCAGTAAGAGCTGGGGGAAGAAGAAGAAGGGGTGACATTCAGAGTGATGGCATTTGTCTTCCCAAGTAAGCGTTACGCGTGATGGAGCCCTGCCTCCCCGGAGATGGCTGCACACATGCCTGACGATGGGAAGTAACGAAAAATTTCCTTGTTTTGCTTTGCTTCCATGCACAGCTTTTGCTTTAGCTATTAAACTGTCTTCATCTCAACCCACAGGTTTTCTCACTTTTACCCTCCAATTCTCTTTCCCACTCCACTGGTGGGTAAGTGAGCCAGCAGCTGTGTGGGGCTCAGCTGCCTACTTGGGTTAAGCCATGACAATTGCTTAACAAAATGCTAGGCTGACTAGCAAAATGAAATACAGTAAAAGGGACTGCCCAGTTAGTAAGAGACCTCGGCTTGGTCTCTAACCAAAAGGAGTACAGTGATGTAGGTCTGGATCTACTCATACACATACTAATTTTCTGTCTTTGGGTATGGGGATTTTGTGGTCAGGCATAGCACTGCATGACTGCTGCTGGAAGCCCAATCACACATCTTTACCTAGCAGGCAAAGCAGGTAGGATCAATGGTAGTTTCAGGATACCTGTGATTCACTCTGTACTGTAGGACAGATAGGCCTTCCATATCACAAACAGTATGACAGATCTATATGTCACTATAGTGAAATATGAGCATATCATATATTTTAAAAGAAACACTTCACTTGGTCCTTGGCCAAAGAAAGAAGGAGTAACACTGCTAATGCCAATGGAGTGGCAGTGGTGCAATATATCTCACGCTCTCCTACTCCACATAGAAGGAAAGTGCAAATAATTTGTCCCAGTACACAGTTCAAGCAAAGAGACTACATCAACAGTTACACCTTGTTCTGCCAGTGACCACTCAGACGAATTTTGAGAGGGAGTAATTTCAAGTTGATGCAGAAATTATGTCCTCATTTTAGATCATAGAATCATAGAATCATAGAAAGGTCTGGGTTGGAAGGGACCCCAAGGATCATAGAGTTCCACCCCCCCTGCCACAGGCAGGGACACCAACCTCCAGGCCTGGATCTACACGAGGTGGCCCAGGGCCCCATCCAACCTGGCCTTGAACCCCTCCAGGCATGGGGCATCCACCACCTCTCTGGGCAGCCTGTTCCAGCACCTCATCGCTCTCTCCGTAAAAAACTTTCCCCTAATATCTAATTTAAACCTTCCCTCCTTCAGCTTTAATCCATTCCCCCTTGTCCTGCCATTTGCTACACTTTTAAAAAGTTGGTTCCCCTCCTGTTTGTACGCTCCCTTCAGGTACTGGAAGGCTGCAATGAGGTCCCCCTGCAGCCTTCTCTTCTCTAGGCTGAACAAGCCCAGCTCCCTCAGCCTCTCTTCGTAGGGGAGGTGCTCCAGCCCTCGGATCATCTTCGTGGCCTCCTCTGAACCCTCTCCAACCGTTCTACATCTTCCTTGTACTGCGGGCCCCATATGATGAAACATAAGAAAAATATTTCTAGTGATCTAGTATATATCTACCTGGTACATACAGGTAAGTTAAATATATTGATAATCATCTGCCACTTCTTTCTATAAGTGGCTTAAACTGAAGCACTACCTTGAAAATGGTCAGACACCTTATTCAAAGGATCCCTAGCTATGTCTCCCCAGTTGCCTCATTTGATATTTTGTTGCATTTTAACATCTTCTAAATAAAATAAAATAAATAAATCCTAATGACTTGAAGCTACTTTGCCAAGCACACAAGAAACATTTCTGGAAAATTATCAGCCACATTACCATCCTGAAAACAATATTCCTCTGAATTAGTTATCCCATAGTCTACAGTGTTCGACCACTAGCGCTGATGTTAGCAAGAGCTAATCCCATGAGTGAAGAATACAGAGCAAAAGCAACATGAAACATTCTAGCTGGTCACAGGGGATTCCACGGCTTCAGACACAGTCCCCTTGCACTTGAGCTGAAAGCTTTATAAGAGGAGTGCTCCAGGTGAAACCACAGCCACACACAGGTCAGAGTAAAACTCCCATTAATTTCAGTAAGGACACAATTTCACAGTAGGAATTTCATTGTCGCTAGTCTTGCTGTATTTTCAATACTCTTTCTTCTACTTAGAATAAAGAAGTGAAGTTAAAAAGCGGAGAGGAAGCACCATATGTTGTATCGTAATAACTATATTTACATAAAGAACAAGGGAGGACCTGAAGAACTGCAATTCAGTAACTCTGACTTCACTTTTAGAACAGAAATTAGAAATGCTTGCTGTGGCCTCATATATAAACCTTTAAAACTGTATGCTGCATGGACCACATAGAGTAACTTAAACTCATAAAAAATCTACACATGGCAAATTTACTGTACTGCTGATATGACAGATAAACGTGACACAACGAACATTTTATTTACCTTGATTTCAGATCAGTTAATGCTGCATCACACAGCAGTTTCACCTACAAGGTCAGACATCAGAAAAGTTGCTCATACAGCTTAAGAACTGACTTCCAAAATGAGAATGGAAGGTGTTAGATGTAATAAGGGGTGTAGGAGTAATAAGCACAATAGGTATCAATAGCCTGATTTTGTTTACACAGTTTATACTGAAGACTGTACTTCACAGGGTATCAGAGGAGGGTAACAGTATCAATGACAAAATGCCACTATGGGCTTTCTCCTTTACACTGACAGACACTGAACGGTCTGGCTTCCCTAAACACAGTTCTCAATAGCATATTTTCCCAGATCTTGGTATCTTGTGTCAAGCAAATCAACAGGTGAAAGAAACAGAAGTTCCACACAATATGAAAGTTTATCCAAACCTTTTCAGTTTACCATCTGTGCTAGAAATTCCTCAACATAATTAAAGATACTGAAGACCTATTTATAGGTCTGCAATGCAGCACTGTATTGTCACTTTTACATAGAGCTCTCCAGAAAACCTGCAAAAACAGTTTTACTTGTACAGACTTGTACAGACTCTGCTTCATCTTAGGTAAGACAAGGGGTTTACGGTTATCTGGGACTGCATTTCAAAAGTTTTTTTGTCTCCAACACTAATGTCATTAGGGCTTTACATCCGAGGCGGACATAATCAGTTAAATTCATTCTACTATCTTTAGAGAGACCCTTTGTGGGACTACACCTCAAAAGCTCAATCTAACCCTATTAATACAAGCAAAAAGCAATGCCTGAAAGGATTACCTCCTCTGTTCTTTCAAAACCATGAACCACATCATCCACTGCATTTATCTGATGTATAACAGAGTGTTTCTATATAGCTCTTTGAAATACATGAAATACCATGTCCTTTCTACCCAAAAAATGCTTTCTGAATCATAGGAAAGAAATGTGGTGGCTGATTTAAAATAACCCCCATTACAGATATATGGCTAAAATAATGTTGAACTCCCTATTAACAAGGCCAAGTGCAAGGTCCTGAACATGGGTCAGGGCAATCCCAAGCAAAAATACAGGCTGCATAAAGAATGGATTGAGAGCAGCCCTGAGGAGAAGGACTTGGGGGTGTTGGTTGATGAGAAGCTCAGCATGAACCGTCAATATGTGCTCGCAGCCCAGAAAGCCAACCGTGTCCTGGGCTGCATCGTAAGAAGTGAGACCAGCAGGTTGAGGGAGGTAATTCTCTCCCTCTACTCCACTCTCATGGGACCCCACCTGGAGTACTGTGTCCAGCCCCAGGTCCACAACACAATAAGGACATAGACCTGTTGGAGCGGGTCCAGAGGAGGGACACAAAGATGATCAGAGGGCTGGAGCACCTCTCCTATAAGGACAGGCTGAGAGAATTGGGGTTGTTCAGCCTGGAGAAGAGAAGGTTCCGGGGAGACCTTCTTAGCAGCCTTCCAGAACCTAAAGGGGTCCTCCAAGAAAGCTGGAGAGGAACTTTTTACAAGGACATGTAAAAAAAAGAAAGGACAAGGGGTAATGGCATCAAACTGAAGGAGAGTAGATTTAGGTTCAACATAAGGAAGAAATTCTTCACTCTGAGGGTGGCACTGTAAGAGGTTGCCCAGAGGAATTGTGGATGCCCCATCCCTGAAAGTGTTCCAGGCCACAGCGGATGGGGCTTTGAGCAGCCTGGTCTAATGGAAATCGTCCCTGCCCATGGCAGGGGGCATGGAACGAGATGATCTTTAAGGTCCCTTCCAACCCAAACCATTCTGTGGTTCTATTTCCATTCTTGAACAAGTGGAATCCCTATTGCCATGTCTTCCAAAGGTCATCCCCTGATTTTCAACTCCTGACTCGTGCACAAAGTTAATAACTACCGGAATTCTGAAGTTTAAATTTATATTGTCAAGTAGTCAACTGCCTATTGTGTCGTGTCATCCCCCTTCCAATCAATATCTATTGAATATGTATCAATCAATGGCATTTTTTTTTCATGAAAATATTATGTAAACAGTCAGCTACTAAGCAGTCCTGTCTTATTAAATTTCATGTATTTCAATCAAAATAAAACAACAAAAGAATATGAAAGAAAAAAGGCATCTGATTACAATAGGAGGATGAAGGATTCACATTATCTAAATACTCATTTAAAAATTCATTTACATTATTTAAGCACTATTATCTAAATTAACCTCCTTAGTCCCCAAATTATTGTTAGTTTACAACTAAAAGTACATGTCACTACTGATACTGGTATTTTAATATACTGCTTTTGAATGTCTAATCTTAAACCTCTAGGACAGAGGTCCTACCTCACTACTACTCTATTTGTCTCTCACAAACACTACAAAATACCAAGCTAAGAGTACAAAATCACAAACTTAATTTAAAAGCAGTAAATTCTGTGCTCCTCTTCTGCTATTAAAGAAATCGCAGTACCTGTAAAAATAAAAGCTACGTTTCTGGCAACTACCCAGTCCCTGCTGCTGCAAACAATCAGCTGCTAAGTTGTAGAATCAAACTTAGGCTTCTCCCATGGTCAAGCAAATACTGATGCACAAGGCCAGCCAGTTAGCCACTGTTAAAGAGTTTAACAGTGTTATGCAAATTGTATAATGTTAGTAGTCATCATATAGTGAAAAACAGTGTGACCTTTTGAAGTGTCAAGCTTTAACAGCAGTAAAAATAGCAGCAAATACATTTTTGAAGATATTCAAAACCGAGAAGAGGTATGAAGTGAGCACTGTGGCTAGTCCTAGATAGGTTTCATCTTAAATATTTGGTATGTTTCCTGAAGACTTGGCTTACTGGATATAATCAAAGTATTGAGTTTCTTCTTTAATTGTGAATTTCTCATCCTTGTTTCAGAAAGAAACCAAATTGAAGACACGAACCCAAAAGCTCAAAAATCAGATGACAACCAAAAATATTCTAAAAGTATTTAGAATATTTTATATTCTAATATTTGAAGCTGAAATATTCAAAATATTGAAGCTGAAGGAGGGAAGATTTAAATTAGATTTTAGGGGGAAGTTTTTTACAGAGAGAGTGGTGAGGTGCTGGAACAGGCTGCCCAGAGAGGTGGTGGATGCCCCATGCCTGGAGGTGTTCAAGGCCAGGTTGGACGGGGCCCTGGCCAACCTCGTGTAGGTCCAGGCCTGGAGCTTGGTGTCCCTGCCTATGGCAGGGGGGGTGGAACTCTATGATCCTTGGGGTCCCTTCCAACCCAGACCTTTCTATGAATCTATGAATCTATGAATCTATTTTTATGATTTTTGAACCAGTCTGGTTGATTACACAGGCTTTATTCACGATTATCAGCATTGAATTAAATTTTATTGGAAAAAGAGATTTTCACACATGGTGTCTGAATAGTATAAGTAAGTGACAAAAAGCAATGAAGCAGCGAAAATTGATGCAATATAGTCCACATTTTTGATCTAATGTAATAGCTATAGAGTTCTTAACATAGACAGACTAATGCAGAAGAATAAACATTACAGTCAATGGCTGTCAGTAGAGCCATCAGCCACAAGGAATGACGAAAATTACTGTTAGAGTGAGGATATAGGACAAGGAAGGAATCCAGTCCTTTACTGCTGAAGAGAGAAGTTATATGATGTAAGCCCCTTCATTAAATAGTTAGATCCCCTCTCAAAACAAGTTAACATTTTCTCCCCTACATCACTCCCCTACTGTTCGTTCTGGAAAGTGGCTCAAGAATACCACTCGTCTAATAATTTTAATTTTTTTTCTAATTACAAGATTCAGTTTATCCATAGAGAGTGTATCTCCACTACTTTTTGTAGCAATTTTATCCCTTGCCTATAGGTTAAGCCTATTTATCTTACATATTCAATATACTCTTAATTTACCTAGTTAAAATGTTTGACAATTCAGTGCTTTTCAAACAGCTTGGAGTAAAATCTTGAAATTAATTAAATTAATGGCACAATCTGACCCACTCAATGAAGTTAGAATCTCATCAAAGTTTTCCAATCAAGACCACTAGACAAAGATATCCTATTACGATAATAAGTATATAAGTAAACAAATAAAGTTATCTAAAAGAAAATAGATCAATAACGGGTGGATTCCCTTTTAATTCCTGCCTCTTAAATAGTTCCTTCTCATCACTGAAACATAGGTAGTGTATGAGCTCCAAAAAAAAGAAAGTATGGACAGAAAAATGTATTTATACTCTCCATTTCTATATAAATCCGAAGGCTGTTGACTTCTTTCAATAATTCTGTAAATTCTTTGTTCCAAAGGAAAAAAAAAATAACCCATTTCTGTTGTTGGGGGGGTTGTTTGGTTTTTGTTTTTTGGGGTTTTTTTTAATACTTTACCGAACACCATTATACAATTACAACTACACATGTAGCTATTTTATTTCTAAAACCAAGTTCAAACCTACAAAGCCCTTGCATTGTAGGACATTTAAAATTAAAAGTCCCACTCTGTCCTTTCCTAGATATCATGCTAAAGCTAACGGGTATGATGAATTTCTCTATTATATTAGTGTTAGAACATGAGAAAAGACATAGTTGCTTTAGGCTCTCCTGTCCTTAGTCACTCGTAACTTTTACAAAATACCAGAGAATGTATTGTTCTAACATTTTTAAAGCTTAGTCTCACCTTAAGAATAGTTGCTGAAAATTTAGAGAAGGAAGGGAATATTCATAAAGACATTAAAAAACCCTTTTAATGAAACCGAATCTTTATTTTGAGCAAAGCTAAAGAAAGAACATATTTCTATAGAATCCAAATCTTTTGGTCCAAATTAAATTCACATCACCTCCTTAGAAAGATCTCACATGTGGAGAAAAATTCTCTAATCTCTCAGTGGAAAAGGCATCTAAGCAATTAATCTATGAAGAACAATGACTCTATCTTTATCTGGCTGCTGGGACAAAAAGTGAATTCTCTTGGCAGCCAGGAAAAATGATGGGATTATTCACAAAAGAACTAAAATACTGTTTTTTCTCTAAATGAGCCTGTCAGTGCAAAACAATAGAGTAGAGCTAAATATTACAAAGGAAGCTCTTCTGGAATATAATATTGCAGATTTATCACTCTTCCTTCCCAAATGCAGACCTAAAAATCAACAGCAGATCCAGCCTCTCTATAATTACATGATAGTAGAAAACTCATTTAAATAGTACATCAGGTAGCATATGCAGGTATTTCAAATTTTGGACTCATAAATATGTAAATAAGCAAACATATAAACTGGCCAATCATACTCTTCTTTCGACCCAGTCAGTTTCACCGTTCTGAAGACCTAAAGCAAGTAGTGTAAATAGACCAACGACATTACATACTTGCCTATGATAAGATCTAAATTCTGATATTAACACAGAAGCGTAAATTTCTGTTGAATGAGTTCAAATTTTACTTTGCAAAAGTACCTGAAAACATATCTAATTATTCTTGAGGGCCTAGGGCTCTTAAGAAATTATTAAAATGTCATTTTCATTTTTATTTTCTTGGGGATTGTCTGTAAGACAATAGACATTTAGCAAGCTTATTCTTCTAAAATCTATTTTCTAATTACTTACTTTTTAAAAAAACGCTTAACATTCTGTTCTCTCCCCTAAAGGGCAACAAATGGCTGTTTACAGGTTTGTATGTTCAGGAAAGAAAGACAGCCTTCAAAATCACTTATGGTAAGGCATCAAATAACAGTCCAAATCACTAAGTTTATAAAATGTGCCAGAAGTATTCGCTGTAAGTTAGGTAATATATTTTGCATGGATTTAAACAGGCCCAGGCCTGGTCTCATTAAGGTTGAAAGAAAAACTGCCTTGTTGCCACTGGAGAAATGTGTTCTTTATATCCCTAACCAAATATTTAAAATACACAAGATCTAAAGATGTAAGAAAGTGTTAGCCTTTTGCACTAATTATTATTAAATAATAATACATTATTCAATGTATTTAATAATATGCCGCACACCAGAATGACGAGGTAAAAATTGTAGTACCATAAAAACAGAGTTCTGCTCTTGGGTTTGCAGTAGTACAGATGTCTGAGATGATCTACGTTATCCCAGGGATGGCAGATACATCACTGGACCTTTAGGAGGCCCATGCTTTTTCTGAAACATTATTGAGGCCAAGCAAGATAGACCACAGGGTCTAAACAGCACCAGGTACATAGTCAAGTGTAATGAATCCCACCATTGCAGAGAGGAGGAATTCAACCCCAAATTGTGACATCTGAATGCCAGTGTCTACCTGGGGAAGCCCTGTAGATACAGGTCTCTCGACACCCTCCACCATCACGTAAAATTTGGAACAGGATTCAGTTACCTAAACAGAAGTGTCTGATGTCATCTGACATGACTTAGGATACACAGCCAGGCTTCCTGTTGCTAGCCTAAAAAGATGAAGCTTTCATAGGTCCCATGTTATTTCTGCCAGCCTTGTGCACATCTCAGCCAGGGACACGTTAAATGGTGCTGGATGCCTACACGTAAGCAACTGAATCACACTACTAGTCAGTACTATCAGTAGAGTCCAGAAAAAAGATTCAGCTCATTCTAATACAGACATTAACTGGTTGGTTGGCTGAATTAGTCTCTCTTTCATTGACTTCAGGGAGCAGACCATTATTAATATAGAGGAAACACATAGAGCACATTCGAACACCTACATTTAAGTACTGTTCTCTCAAACTGAATCCCTTTCCCAATCTAACCCTGCAACTTGTACACTTGCTGGAAAATATACCTCATGCAAATCATCCTGCACAAATCACATCTTTGGGATATATATCAGCAAACTCAACCTTCCCACATAAAGTATCTTGAGATCTTCATTTTTAGAGTGTTACATAATTTGCAAAGCATGGACATTATGATAGCTCATATGTGCCAGTGTCATCAACATCTTTAAGTCTGTGTTTGTGATCACGCTACTGATGTAACCTGTGAAATTCCAAAATAAGGGTTTTTTAACAGACTGTAATATCTAGATGTCCATAATACCCCTACTAATGTCCACTTTTATTCACTAGGTAATACTTAAATACAAGACATAGTACTTCAAGAAAATCATTATAAACTAGTCAAGCCCTCCTGAGACAGTGTCAGAAAGCCATAGACATCTACATATCTTTTAAAAATCAGGTAGTGTTAGTCCATTTCAACTCCACTAAGGATTCAAATGGGAGTGAAAATTTAAATCAGTCCTTCATTTCTCTCTGCCCCTCCTGTATTTTTCATTCTGTAAAATCAAAGAAATACACCAAATTACCAATCAGTGCATGCCATCTATACTTATGAGTATATTATGAGCAGCTCCTGTCACCTTGGATTATAGAACAGACATCACTTTCTTTCAGAAATTGTCTAACCTGAGCCAACTTCAAACTGTTGCCATTAGCCAAAGGAAAAGTCTATTGAAAAGAATTCTTCCACAGTAGTTTTCCCTACCGTGCTTTTACCATTTTTTTTTTCAATTCCAGTTTTGGAAGTCGCACCACTGTGGATTAAAAAATGTGACAAAACTCCAGTAAATATACAATAATTAGCAATCTTCCACTGGCAGAGAAATAGGCTCTTGATAACTTTTTCCCCATCTCTAATATCTCTGATTCAATGTTTCAATAATGACTGATGATATTCCTTGGCTGAAGGCAATGGTCTGTAGGAAGACAAGCTGGGGGGAGGGAACAAGAGAGAAGGTAAAAGAAGCAATGGAAAGAGAAGTAAGGAGGAAAGCGGAAAGAAGGAAGGAAGGTCATAAGGTAAGCTCAAGGTACAGGAACCCTGAAGAACAAGATTCAATTTCCACTTCTATCATACCTAACGTCAGCATAGTAAATCTCTTATTTCCCCTGTACTTCATCCTCCCACCATTAAGTTTTTAACATCCAGGGGTATGTAAGCAGCATGTCTGCCTATTAGTGGTGTCTAATAAAAACCATTAATACCTTGGGCAGTGAAAGGCCAATCTTTTATTGTATTTCATAAAAATCCAAAATACTCAAATACTCAAACAAAAAGGGAGAAGCTGTGATGACAAGGCAACTGTGATGACAAGGCAACGTGAATGTTTGTGAAACAATTTACTTGTTAAATAGTACATTCATTCAAAAATAGAACAGTTTTTTAATTTTGCATTGTGTAACATTTACAATCTTATCCAAAATTCATTTTATTTGTTAAGACTTTTACATTTATTTAAATACATTTTGAAGCAGACTATTTGTTCATATTTGGGTTACAAAAATTATCTTATTCAAACTTTCATTCTGAAAGAGAATATGATACTCTCTATCTTCAGTCATCTAACGACATCCTTCACATAACCCTGCTGACAACTTTCTCTACCAAGTTTTGGTATTTATATTAAAAAAAAAAAAAAAAAAAAACACACAACTAAAACAAACAGAACAAAAAAACCCCACCCAACAAAAGAACAACACCACTACACCAAACCCAAAAAACAAAACACAAACACACCAGGGTCTGAAGTGTTACAGACATGCTTTTCACCTTTTCTGCTCTGGAACTTGTATCTTGAACATATTCACTACTTGCATGAATACATAGATGATCAAATTGAAGTGCTGTATTTATATTTTATGATATCTCTCTAGTACTTTTTATGAAAAAAACATGAATGATGAAGATATAGTCCTGGCTCTTTTATATTACTTCTGTTCTATTGCTCTTGACTTGCATTGCAAAAGGCAGCAAATACTCTTCAATTAGTCCAATTCACATTGGTACAAGCTAGGTTATAAAGATGGATAAGCTATGTGATTGGTATGAAGACTCATGATGGAACTGGACACACAACCCAGATCTCCAGCCCCCCAGCACAATGGCTCAGTCACTTACTCACATCGCCTCCCACATGTTTAAAAATACACGTAACAGAGAAAGAGATAATAAAGACCTTTCCAAAGCCAACATTCCATGTACAAGTAATGAAGGACAGAAGTATCAGAATCCAGCACTTCATAATCAATAAGGAAAATGGAAAAATGGGGCACAGTCCTGGGTTTTGTTTTGTTTTTTAATACATACAAGTAATGAAAGGAAAAAAAAAAAAAAAAGCCTCACTTGCCAAGACCATAAGCATTTTTGTTGTACAATTAGCAATATAATACTATCACTTCTAGTAATAATAATAGATTTTATTGTGTGGAAGACATATCATTTATTTTCCTTGCAATTAAATGTATTATTACTATTCTGTACAGCATGTACACCATGACATGCAGACAAACACAATCTGTGAATTTCTCTGCAAAGACAGTGGATCAAAGCAATTTCCTAGAAGAGCATCACACAACCAACATCTGAGGTAAGAAAGAAAAATATGACAGGATCATCACCTTCAGATCCAGATGCAGTACAAAAAGGATGTGATTTCTTCTTTGGTACATGTTGTAAATATCCACTGATACATTTAAAGGAAGAATGTTCCTTCCCATTGAAAGGGAAGCTTGTTTTCCTACTTTGCTATCTACGTTTTAAAGAAATTTATAATTTTCCATCTGCCTTTCAACTGGTAATTTTTTGAAAAGGTAAATCTCCCCCTGGCCAACTTGTATTTCACCTGTATTGTAAGCGAAGATGTGATTACACGTCAGCAAAAATGAACAGGACCAATGAAATAGAACAACTGTTTCTCTACAAGATCAAGAGGAAAAAAGTAATAAAGACCAGATTTTCTGAGGTTAGCGTTCTTTTCAAATTACCCATACAACTGTGAAACCAGTTCAACTGTTTCATAAAAGGTAAAAACACGTAACAGCATCTTCATGCATTACAGATATGTCATATGAGTGGGAAAAGTTGATGAAAATCGATATAGATTTGTCTGACAGCAGTTACTTTGTCCCCCATAACCACAGCCTGGTATGAAGAGCACTGTTGAGTTAATACAATGAGAAGCTCACAGCAGAGGGCATCAGTCCTGGAGGGACATTCTTTCCCCAAACTCGGAGCCAACGCCACTGCTACCAAGAGGAAGCAGCAGACAGACCAATCTACCTCCACCCTGGCCCTACAGTGACAGATGGGTTTTTTTTTTTAAGATGCAGCCATAAGGACTTGTTCCAATATTCCCCCCAATGTACAGAGACATCTACAAATACTCCATAGCACAACTGCCCCATTCCATACTGCTGTTCCACACAAGGGTCAGTCACAATATGATCCATAAAGGATTAATACAAAAGGAAAAATATTTTTCATCCACAGTCACAAAACAATTGTCAAATAATATGCTTTATGAATGTTTTCTTGTAGTGTAATAAAAACTGCTATTGTTCTACAGAGAGAAAGCATCAAGTGGCTTTAATGTCCTATGGAGCTGTTGTGGCTCATTCCTTCAACTGCACATCCCTTGTCGCAGCAGTTTTAATCCCAGAATTGTAAACCCCTTTCCCAACTGGGTTCAAGCGTCGGCACTTGAGATTGGATTGCCTAGCGCTAAGCACGGAAATTAACAGGGGATAAATTTCCTCAGACCCTGAAGCCTTGATCTTGAAATTTACAGGAGATTTTAAGCATGAGAAAACCACCTGAACAAGTCCCTAAGTCAATTATGTGCTGTAATACCTCAAAAGGTATGCTAGGAACATTATGATCACAGCTGAAGTGCAGGTAACTCCTCAGCTGGTATAAACCAGCTGTTAATAAGCAGAGAAACATTGCACCAACAGTTTCAGTTAATAAGTAAAACTACAGAAATATTTTTTTCTATTTCTGCAATTTATGTCAATTTTAATTCATCACAGAAATAAATTGTTACCACTTAATTGCTCTTACTGTACAGCAAAGATGCTTATAATGAATGATGATAAGCAGGAACATGAATGAACAGTTGCCAGGCAACCAATAAATAAAGGTTCCAAATAGCATGACCTCTCTTTAAAGGATAAAGCTCTAATCACAATTATTTTCCAAATCCATTTCAGTGCCAACTAAAATCGTGTTTGCAGCACTAATCCTGGTCTTCCTCATACAAAATGAAACCAAATCTGTCATTTGACATATCACAGATAACAAACAGTCTCAACCTGCTCCTTCAGACTGTGGTCTATAGCATAGTTTGAGGCTCGCAAACAGGTTGGACAATAAACTGGAAACCAAAAGAGGTGAGGAGAAATCAACAATTCAGGGTAATTAAAAAAATATTTTTTTAAAAAAGTTACATTGTTACATTAAGGATCTTCAAAAAGCATCAACACAAAGTCCTCCAGAGTTTAACTCCACAAAATGAGCATTCGGTAAAGTAGAAGGATGAGACAGACTTTAAAATACTGAAAACAGATGCAGTTTGCAATGTTTTAAAATCCATATAATACTACATTCTATCTTTATAAACTCCTACAACTCAGTCTTGCTGAGTGCATAAGCAGAGCTGGGGTGCCTAGAGCAAGTGCTGACCTTTTAGACAGATTCAAATAAAACTGACAAAGAGCAGCATAAATCTTAAACCAGTTAAAGAACACAGTACACCCACTCTGAAGAAACAATGAATGGTTATGCAGGAGTTTTAAATTATGCCTTCTGAATAATGGAAGGGGGAGAGCTTGGGCTTGTTCAGGGTTTTTTGGTGAGCTAAAAAATTGTGTATTTATTTTAGTAAGATCTCATGTCAGCATTAGGAATACATGTTTTGGTAGGTTTATCTGGCGCTATGTAAGGTGATTACATAAATCTCTTTATTTAACCATTTTATTTCTTTTCTTTAGTAGAATTGAGAATCACTAATAGTTGTGCTGCTTAAACACACCAAACAGACAAAAAAGTTACAATAAGAAAATAAGGTGTACTACAATTATAAACAAGTAAGTCTTGCACTGAAGGTCTAACATTCCATGTCAATTGCGAACTCCTAAGAACTGGGACCATCTTTTCAATCTGTCTTTGAACAAAATACAGGCAACAGGATCCAGAAACCTCCCTGCAACATTAGTAGCACAAAATAATCTCACACTTTACGGTAGAAAATTGATCTACTGGAATTTTTCTAAACAGAAATCATTGTTTAAATTACAGCAGAAAATACACTCTGCCAACTAGTAGCCTCCACATGTATTTCTTCATATCAAATAAGAGCCAGTTCATTGTACAGTAAGTATTTGCCTTCTATGACAGAAAAGTGTTCTGTTGCCTATCAGACATAACTTTTCAATTATTTCCTTATCTAGATACATCTGCTCATCAGAAGCCTTTACATGAGGCTGTTCTGTGCATCTGTATTTCCTCAATAAGCAATTAGGAAATACACATTATATCTATACTTTTATTGACTGATATTTCATCCACTACCTCCCTCCACCGCTTGATTCAGTAACTATTCTCCATCCTTCTAATAATTTCAGTTTGAACTTCTTGTTCTAAAAAAAATCCATTTCATTTAGTTGATACCTTATGCAAGAGTGAGACCCAGAATTTAAACAACTGAGAATCATGCATACTGACTGCAACTAAACACAATGCAGAAGATCTTGTAAATTCCTTTTAGGACGCATGGCACTATTTATACCAAAAAACACCACAATTGCTTCTCCATATTTTTAAGCTTGCATTTTAACAAATTATAAAAATACTGTGTTGTGCTTGCTTAACCTGACAATTAAGCCCACCAGCTGAAAAGTATGTAAAGGTGATATTGGAGGATTTTTTCCCCCTCCTGAACATTTATTCCTTTTCCGTTACCAGCTGCAGAATTAAACTGGTCTTGTTTTAAGCTTAAGAGACCCAAAGCCTATGGAAGAAAAGGTCATGCTAGCAGGAGCTGGAGGCTAATTGCAAAGTTCATTAACAATGAAAACAACGGGGTTCTCAGCCACTTATTACTATGGAGGAAGCTGACAGTATTTTTCTGAAGTTTGGTTTCCACTGTATTTTGTTCCACAATATGCAATTTAAGTGTCCCACCTCTGAAAATGGGAGGAGAGAAAAGACTGTATTGTTTTAAAGAGCTGCTCCCACTAAAATAAGAGTCATTTTAAGGTCTCCCCTAGGGATTCAAGTCTATACACTTAGCATTAGAAGAAGGAAAATAGAGCGTAACTGCCAGCTTGAGGAGAGAGATGATGAAGCATGCTTTCTCTCTAGTGTTTCCCACATCACAGACACAGTCACTGAAACTACTAAAACCACTTCTTTGCTCAACAGGGCTTACGCAGATACTCAGCTGAGTAAGAGTATGCAGTATTAGGATCTGGAGATTAATTTTATTCTAGATTCATGCTGATCCTGTCTTCTGACCAAGGTATTCTTGTTTCAATAACCATTTTTCCCTTGAGAAAATGGTGACATTGGTTTTCAGGGGTTTTTTATATTGACTATTTAATAGTAAATTAAATATACACATACTTATTATTTAAATATATACATAAACTAATGGATAACACTAGAAGACAAACTCACAGGATAATATCAGCTAAAACAGTACAATACTATTGGTTTTAGGAAAACAGAAGAAAACAATATATATAGTCTATATAGATGATACTTGTGAAAGACCATCTATAGACACTCCCAAAAACACACAAAAGAATTATCTTTGAGCAACACAAGATATTATTACTAAAGTGAGGAACCTTGGGGGGGGGGAGGAGTGAAGTTGGTTGCTCTATCATTTTTTAGTAACAAATTGTCTTCTGTGTTGTTTGTTTCAATTTTCATTTAAAATTCATTTAAAATAATTTCATTATTATTTTAATAACTGTTATTCCGTTCTCTATCTCACTGATGGACATCTTCCTCTGCTAGTGTAGAGAAATGGTTGAAAATGGTATGAAAACCTCTACATTGACAGACATATTCTTCCATTAGTGCACTTACTCATTGAAGTTACTGTTTTGGATGAACATTTCAGCACTGAGAAGAGGGATCTAACAGTATAGTCTTTAGCTTTTCTCATGATGTCAGAAACAGCATCTCACAAAAATGCCACCAGTAAAGAGTGAACTTTGAAAATTAAAACTAAAATCTTCCTACATGTAAGACTATGTGAATCTTAAACTTCATCATGATTACTTAAACTATCAGTTTACAATTATCTCTCGGGCAGCTTTACCACAAAGCTCTCACTGACTCAAGAGTCCAAGCGTGCCCCTCCAGAGTCCCATACTCCATGATCTGAATCCTACTCATCTACATCTATTACATGAAATAGTACATAATCAGTACATTTCAGGATTGACAACTTAGCTATCATCACTAGCTTGAGGACTTCATCCATGTAAATGTTTGGTTAAAAGAGATTTTACAGAGGGACAATCAAATGACAAGGAACAGTCATGTTCATACAACCTTATAAACGTCAGCTTTGTGGGTTTTTTCTTTTAAAGGATAACATTATTATTTAATATCTTTGAGCTACAGTAATATCTCCTAAGAATTGCCCTGGGTCAGAGCCTAACAAACCTGCATTGAAACGAACAAACAAAAGAAACCCAACACTGCTACACAGATTTTGCTTATCAATCAGGAATACAGATTAAATGAGACAGAACCACAAGAGGAAATAGATAATCTCCACATTTTATAATGTTCAACAGGTATTTTCTGTACTTTATTTAGAGACAAAGAAAAAATAAATCTGTTTTTCAACCATCTTAAGTATTGTTTCAATGACTATATGTACTTTCCTGAATCCTACTTTGCATATTTATTCTTATTGTCCTAAGAAGTATTTGGCATATTTTCACCATTTACTATTAAGTACAAATGTTTTATGCACTTG
The DNA here is from genome assembly GCA_000699545.1 of Podiceps cristatus. Taxonomy (NCBI): domain Eukaryota; kingdom Metazoa; phylum Chordata; class Aves; order Podicipediformes; family Podicipedidae; genus Podiceps; species Podiceps cristatus. The sequence goes on along the minus strand of KL264302.1, from coordinate 2,451 downwards.
TGCTGACACGGAGGATTGTACAGCACAATACATACATGCTGCTGCCAAGTCCTTCGCCTCAAATTTCCCATGCTTTTAGCCTTTGCTGTTCCCAACAACAACAACAACAACAAAAAATTCAGTGCTACCCAGACAACGCGAACATGGCAACAGCTGTTCTGGGGCAAATCTCAGGTCCATTTAGCCCAGGACCATGTCACTGACAATGATCAAAGGCAGTGGCCTAGGGAAAAGCCCTGTATTAAGACAACTCTTAAAACACTGGAGTAATTCCCTGAAACACCCTTCTAGCTCCGGCAATCTGTAGCTGAAAGACTTAAACATGAAAAAAGACTCAAGTGCTGGCATATGACAACACGCTTTGTTTCAGAAGGGCTGGGAGGAAGCACAGGAGATGGCATATTTCAAAAGGGAGAAATACGTGCCCTCATCACACACTCATGATACTTCATTCCACCCAACAGCATTTCTTGCTCCCGGTATTGCCCTTGCCCTCAAAATGTTCTGTTTTCCATATGGAAGAGGTGGCAAAAAATGAAAGTGTTTCCCTTCTTTCCTCATAAAACCTCCTTCTGACTGGAGTTGGCCTCCTGTTCATATTCCACTTGACTAAACCAATCTTTCTCTCCTCCCACACTAGCTCCATCTGCCGCCCGTCTCTCCAGCAGAGCCAGATGCCAGCGAAGCAGACTACGGTGGGAGGAGAAAGTTCTGGCGCTGGAATTTCTTCCCCCTACCCTGCAGGGGGGCAGCCTGGGAAACCGGGAGAGGAGACGGAGAGCAACTTCCTCCCTTCCACGCTGCTTCCCCCTGCTCATCAGCGAAGGAGGCAGCTGAGGACACGAGCAAAGTAAGGATAAAGCTTCAGTGTGTGCTCTGAAATTTGTGACTTTAGTATTTATAGAGCAAAAGTCTCACAATTGTACTTCAGGCTCGAGCATGGTACACACCGCATGAACACGTAAGAAGACAGGAGTCCTGCCCCAAAGAGCTTACAATCAAACAGAAACAGAGATGCACATTCGTGATGAGGAATGAACAAGAATAACTAGAGCACAGATGACAGGTTAAAAAGACTGGGATTTATAATCAGGAGAGATGTTAATGATGGAGTAAAATGACACTACTTTCTGGAGAGATACAAGTCAGAGAGAGAAGCTACAGATGGGTGTTGTTAAGCTGAGAGGACTGCATGTGGCATGAGAAACTGCCTGTAGAGAGGGAAAGACTAGAATGAAAGCAGACATGGGGAAAGAAAAAGGGATTTTTTTTTTTATAAATCTGAGGTGATCTTGCATGAGGCAGAGAAAGAAGTACAGGTAAGAACTTTAGACAAAAAGGGAGACCGTCTAGGGGCAGAGGAGCATCTGTGGGAGCAACCTTGCCAGAGACGGTAGCAAGAATGAGTGTCACTGAGTGAGAACAAGAGCGCGTATCAAACAAGCAAGTGTGCATATGTGCGAGACAGAGGAAAAGACACAGACTTCATCTCTCTGAGAGAAAGAATTGTGGGAACCCAGGAGACGAAAGAGACTAAAAACAAGAATGAGTGAGGGCGGTGTATGGGTGCAGCAGAAAGTTTGGAGGGGGGCTGGCAGGACAGAAGAAAGTGAAGGAACACAGGAATCTAACAGAAAACCAGAACTATCCATTATAAGTTGAAAGAGCACATATAAATTAAGGAAACACATGACAAGAAAGGTGAAGTTGAATAGACAGGGAAGAGGGAAATACACACGTCACGTTGAAACAGACGAAGAAAAAGGGCTTAGAGCAGGATGAACGGAGTGACAGGAGGGGGAAAAAGGAGGAAATTATATGTGCAAAGATGATCAAGTCAGTAAAGGCACATTAGTTAATAAAAAGCACTAAGTAAAAACCCCAAATGGGAAAACTGGAATTGTATAGAAAAGTGACTGGAAATGGATGTCCACTGGATTCTCACTGTCCCTGCAAAGTCTTAGGGTTTGCCCCATCTAGGTATGCCCACATTTGAATCTTCTTCACTTGGAAAAATTCTGTTTCCTGGTCCTCCACACCCTCTAACTTTTGTGCTGTAGTTGTACCTTTATGCCCTTTGTTTCGCTATTTCTAGTGGCAACTCTTTTTATTACGTTTAAACGGGAAAAAGATCTCATTTTGCCAACTACTCTACCACAAAGAAACGTGCCAAAATCTCAAGTTTCCTTCCTCCTGTCCCCACAACGCTCTTTCATTC
>KL264301.1:27408-51729 GCA_000699545.1 Podiceps cristatus | reverse complement strand
GGGAGGGGGGGAAGGGGGTGTGTGGAGAGAAAGAAAGAATGAAAAAAAGCAAGCAAGCAAAGCAAGCAAAGGAAGATTTGCCACCCTTGTGTTTACCTTACGTGAATTAACTTCTTGATATTTGCATTACTAATTTTGGTGCTTTGATGGAAGTACTCTGTTACCATACTTTAAAGCCCCAGATATCACCTCACAGGGCTAAGAAAAAAGGAAAAAAGAGTTCAAAGTGAATAATTACCTGTTGATGATGTATTATATTTAAAGACTCTGGCTGTGGATTAAAGCTAGTTCTAGGGTTGTTAATAGCCTGCAGTAAACAACTAATGAATCAAAGAAAAGGAACAAAAAGCAGCTATGGTTGAAGGACGTTCCCATTAATACCAAAGGCCAGAGTTGAAGTGTTAAGTGTAACACAATAAAATACAGTCATTTCACACCAAAGTGTATAAGAATTTAGAAAAATGGTCACAAGTGAATTATTAGGGATTGTCCTTTGAACTTTGGTCCCAAGACACTTTGATACCATTCACAGTACCAGGTTTTTCACACCTCTGTTCTCTTCTGCAGTTTATCTGCAATTTTTATGTGGTGTAATGGAGACAATAAATTTGAATGTGAAGAGCTATACCTACAGCAGTGGTAGAAACAGTATGCTTCCAGAGAGGAGAAATGAAAGCTCAGAGGAGGAGGTACAGAGCAGGGAATGGAGAGGAAACAGTCAACAGCAGTGCAGAATAAACTAGATATCTACAGGGATCTTTCTGGGTTTGAACTATTGAGAATCTTGATAAAATAGGAAAGCGTGTGATTTAAAGGGGTGATTGGGGGAAATGATCTCAGCATACTTTAACTGAGTAGATGACAGCAGTGTTTCAATTTGTGGTCCTTTGATCATTCTTCCCACCAGAGGAACACCTTTTGAGCTACTGGCAATCCTCATGTGAGCAAGGGCAGGGGGGCCTCATTTTATACAAAATGATACCTTAATCTGAGAAGCTTTAAAAGAGGGAGTGTTATTTTTATTTGAATGTGTGGGAATTGAGGTCATTTGTGAATCCTGAACTTTTCAGGGGAATATGCTTTTTCTCTTTGAAAATTATTTAGGGAGAAATAAACCATATTGAAACACTGTGAGCTTGCTGTCCATTAGGCGATATATATGGCATGGTGCTAAATGACTTTTCACCTCTTGTCAGATCTAAGCTTTTAAGGATGCTAGATCTTCCCAGGGCTCATACATCAGGTTTAGGAATTGACTGAAAATAAGGGAAAGCAAAATGTGGAAGATGCACATGCACTGAAGAGCTAGTAGGTATTTCCAATGGGAGTGATTATTTTTAAGGATTAGGAATCAATACATTTCAAGGAAAAGAAAACAAACAACTACAAACCACTACCAGACAAAGCTAATGATGCACTAGGAGTGACCTACAGATAATCCTTGTCTTTCTGCACTTCATGGTGGATTGGGGTAATTATTTTCCTGAGGTAAATTCTAAAACCAACCTGGCTATTCAGCAACTACTACATCCAGTTTGCGGCATGTTTGAGTCATTATATTTAGGCTAAGACAGCAGAAATTTGTACTCAGTAGATTTCAAGGGAGCACACCTGCATTGGCAAAACAAATGCCATTCGCTTTGCTCTAGAGAAGGAAGGCCCATGGGCTCAAGGTCTGTGTGGGAAAGTCAGCCCAGGATCCCCATCCCCAGCAGGATGAATGGTGTGTGCTTGGAAGAACACAGGATCCTTAATCACAGGATGCAATTACTTTTTAAGAGCCAAGGCTGTTTCTTTTCAACCAGAATAAGCCACTGGTTACAGTGCTGGGACCTGCTCAGCCATTTTTCATGGCATCACTCTTGCTGAGCGAGGACTCATCAGTTGGCTCTGATCTCAGGGAAAGGATTGCTAATCTACGTCTAAAACCAAAACTCAGCCTAAACCAAATGTCTCTGAAGTGGCAAGAAGGATGTGAGACAGAGAATTAGTCGACTTGCAAAAAGGCTGAAAAGGGTTGTGGTACATGTGACAGCTGGGGGCAAGGATTCCCTCATGACACGCAGGGTTGCTGCTGCTTGTCTGCTTCTCTCCATGGAGGTGACTGCTGAGGAACCTGACACCCTTGTATTTTATCAATAAAATCACTGGCTTATGTCCTCAAGGCAAGTGTTCATTGTATGATAACTATAGGACTAAATGAGGATGAAAGTGTCCCAACTTCATTTTGAATATCAGTCTTTCCCTACCAAATGCTGGGATTCATGTCATCCACCATTAATTCTCTTGAAGATAGGCTTCCTGTTTGGGGCTGCAACCCCACAGGAACCAGTGAGCCAGTTTGGCATCCCATTGCCACAGGAGGAGAGTCTCTTGCCTCCACCCCATTATCTCACATCTCCCTTGCTGTCTCCTGGCTGTCCGTTCTTGCTGCTTACCTTGTGTGAGCTCATGGGACCTGAATTTAGATGATTTAATTAAAAAATTCAACAGATGACTAACCAACCCATTAAAAGACTAAAACTGGCTCGGGGAAGTTTCTGATGAGCATGGAGCTACGCCAAGGGAGGTTGGGGCACCACCAGGGGGTTCACTGAAATGATGGAAGAGCATGAGAGAATGGAAAGATAAAGGAGACCTGCCCTTTTCCACAAGCATGAGCTATGAAACACCACTCAAAAGCATTTGCCTGAGTTTCCTTAGAGTCCTTGGAGAAAGCCAGGCAGTCTGAGCTTTTAAAGCTGAACTGCTTTCTAAGAGTTTCTATAGAGACTAAAGAAAGACCATGGACTGGAAATCAAACTTTTGGAAGTTTAAAGTTAAATGAGATAAATCCCAACTATAATCCTTAGCACTTTAGATAAGTGTTCATCATTATCCCGGTACTCACTGTTTCCTGAACACTTGAAATTTGTGCTTCCTCTCCTCGTGAGTGACAGTACTCAACCTGCCTTCACGCTGCTCCCACGGCGCTAACCCCATCTCCAAGCTACATGGGGCTTCACAGCCTGCCAGATACTTGGCTGTCCTGTGGGCTTTGATGAATGAAATATCAGTGCAAGGCCTGAACAGGCCAGTTGGTTCCTGCTTCAGAATAGCTGTCCCAGGGTGTCTACCAGCTCTCCATGAAATCAGTAGTTTGATTATGGGTGGGCACATTTCTCACACTCGTGTTCTTTGCACCAAGGAAAGTTATAAACTGACTTAAAATGGAGAGACTAAAGAATAGATGAAAGGTCTATCTGCATCCCTTGGCTATCAGGAATGTCCCATCAAAGTATCAAGGGCTTGAGGGTGGCTTTGCTGGGAATAGGTGGGCAGAAGCTAGTGACCAGAATGCACCCTGCTTTGGCGCTGTCTGCTGCGCTGCTGTGCTTTTCAGAGAAGGCAACTCTATCAGTGTGGTGCTCATCTATATTGGCATGCACACATCGAGGGGAAAAGATAGGCAATATTTCAAATATGTTTCCTTGCTTCTTTCCTGCCTCAGACGCATACCAACCTGGTATGCAACAACTATCTGTCTGAGGTTCTTTAGTGGACCATACCTATTACTGCAATAAGCTGGCCATTTCCATGTCCTATCTTATCGTTGTTGTCCACAGTTTTTGCTGCTTGCTCTGAGAATTGCATCTTGCTGAGTGTTTTACAATTGACTCCCAGATCTCTGCAAAGTCTCAGACTTAATTTGCCAAAGCTCGTTGTTTCAGTGCATTATTTGTACTGTAGCAATGCCCAGAGGCCCCTTTGTGCGGAGCAGTGTCTGTGGCTGGTACACACGCAGCTGTTTGTCCTAAGGTCCAAGATGCACTCTCATAGCCCCATCCCTGCCTCTCTGGCACACGATGTTCTCAGCCATCATTAAAGTTTAATATGTTCCATTTGGCACCGTCATGAGAAAGCTATCTTGTTTGGGGAAAAATGTATTATTAAGCCCAAAGCAAAGATGCAGGCACTTTTTGGTGATGGTGTTGATTATTCACAAAATGTCATTCCCGAGTTGCCTTGTTTGCCAAGCGTGGGACATATGTTAGTAATTGACAATGCACAATATGGATCTCTTCTATAAATGGCTGTTTCAAAACACAATCAGTAATAAAATAAGGGGGCCAATAGGTTCCCCAGAAGACCTAACGCTACACCTCTTTTAAAACTGTTATGATTAGCAGGCAAGATTTGTTCTTCCTCCTTTTCTTCCAGACTGCTTTTCTTCCTGTAAAACTTCAGACCTGTTCCCCATTTCTGCTTATGTTGCAGTTTAGGGGTTTTTTGTTCCTTCAGGACACAGCTAGTTGAAATCTATGTCTTCTGTTTCTTAATATACTTTGCCCCAACACTTGTGCTAGTCTTAGTTGACACTTGTGCTAGCCTTAGTTGAACAACTCCACTAATGACATACAGTGATTTTGAAGGAGGAAATAGTTCTGTGAAACTTACTTCATTGCTCCTATGGATCCTCTCTTTTCATTTTAGTTACACTGCACATGGACATAAAGTGTCATAGATACTTCAAAAGAGTCAGAGACCGGAATTTGCTGTCATGTCACCACCGCTTTAACATGAAGGCATTAATTCAGATGGCATAATTTCTGAACACATTGGTGGGGTTAGAATAAATCTTAACATCAGTTCCAAGAGATTTACAGCAGAAGGGTTTGAATGTGCAAATACTTATGCAGATGTGCAGAACTGCAGAGTATATAGCTGCCACAGACATGTTTGCCCAAGGAAGTTACTGACCTGTAGCGATGGAGGTAGAAATGAGCTTGTAAGAGAGCTAAATACCACAGCATAATGAATGGTAAGGGCAATACAACGTATATAAAAAGAAAGGTGCCATGTGTATGAGGCACACTTGGAAATGGCACTGTCATGTTTGTCTGAAAGGGCAAAATTATTCCGTTTGGGTGGCTAGCCAGTCATGTATTTTTTTCATGCAGGACACTATGAGTTTGAATGTGATTGGGGTATAATGATGTGTAGTTGGATGCTAGAAGTCCAGCCTTCTGGTGACCTGGCCTAGTCAGTCAGCTAGCAAGAAGAAGAGAAGGAGGTGCAAATGACAGATGCAAAGTTATACCTGCCCTTTATGATTGTCCACATCTTTCTTTCATGTCTTACTGGACCTCTGATTGCCGTGGGACACTTGTGTAACAGAAGAACTGGTTTATATCTTTGCACGTTCTTTCCAATGCAACACTAGCTGCTGTGATCCACCCCCAGTAAATATTAGCTAACTATTGCAATATGTGCTGTGTGGGCTGTAGCCTAAGCCAGAAGCTGATGCAAAATACCTCATCCCACTTCCCAAGCAACAACCATGGCCAAATTGCTCTGCACATTACATGTAGTAGCAGCCCAAAGAGCACTAAGGTCAGAAGGAATCTTTCCACTGTCTTCAAAAAGCTTTGGCTCAGGCCACTCAAGAAAATGTTAGGCACTGATTTTCCCCTAAAGTTGAACATGGTTTAGGAAACATTTCTGAGAGCCTGACCTCTCTCTTTTATGCAGCGTGACCAGGAATGATCCCAAACCGAAGGTGTCCTGGCTCAGGAGAAGTGGTGCTACTCAGCTGGGAATGGAGGCAAACTTTTGGCTTTTTCCCTTTGAAGTTTCTCAGCCTCCAGGACGTGAAGCTTTCTGTGACCCTTGGGTAGGAGAATGCAGGTTAGTATTTCCATGTGGAGTCAGTATTTGTTGAACTGCTTTTCCAGTTTGGATTGGTTGTTTTCCCATTAAAGGAGGAAAGAGAGGTAAATTAGGTCACTTTTTTGGAAGGAGGTGGAATTGAATGATTGTTCTTATCTGCATTACATCTATGTAAGCCCTGTGTATGGGTTCTTGTGCATTAAATGAAGTAAAAAATATAAATAGAAAGTCTGATTCCTGCTTCTCTGAACCCACAGTTTTATTGATAATGGATTTAAATTCAACTGTTTGACTCATCATTTATGTACTTTGTATAAGGATGGTACAGCCTGACAGCATCACCGGCAGGTAAGAGGTCAGTGTTCTAGCAGGGCTCTGGAACCATGACCACTATTGGTAAAAAACAAAACAAAACCGAACCAAACCACCACAAAAACCAACCAACCAACCAACCAACCAAACTCTGTAAATAAAAATATCCCATGCAAATCAAGGAACTATCTTGGTGACTCCAGGGCCAAGCCATTACTTTTTGGCTCAGGGTTAAAACTTCCAATTGTACACTTTCAGGACATAAAAATTGCAATGGTAAGTTAGACAGTTTAGATAAAGTTAAGTAACTTCCCCTGTTTTTATTTTCAACTCTCCCAGCTATAATCTGTAAAATTATATCTTGGTAGCACAAAGCCAGTAACAGTGATTGCAACCCTCTGGCTCAGAGGTGATGGGAAGCAATGTGTCAGGGCCTGAGCTCTTCCCCTCTCCCCTACTGTTGCTGCCGCATGAGCTATCGCTATCCAGGGAGCAGAGGGAGAAAGATGGAGAGGTAGCACTGGGCCATGCAGAGGAGGGGGATCTGGCATGACAAAGTTAATCATCACCCATTAACTGATTTCTCCTATACACTCTTCTTTCCAGTGGGAGCCAGAGACAATAATATTACATTATTGCTGACAGTAACGCCTGTGTTGGGATATATGCTTTGCTGACAGGAGCTCAAATCTTTGAGGTATTTGTCATTGGGAGCTCGGTCCCATCCCTCCTGGTTTGTTTATTATTTGCAGCTCTGCAGCTCTCGGCCAGCTGGCTTGTGTGGAAAGGGGATTCCTGGAAGAGCAGCGTGAGGCTGGCTCAGGGCCTTGGGGGGGTCGTTACCATGTCCCTGATCATGCACTTGACACTGACACACTGAGTGATTTAGGACCAGACAGACACTTGCTGTCTTTGCCTCCATTTCCCTTTCTGTGAAATGGTGGTGGTGGTGCTTACTTCACAAGCTGCATGAAGCTGTGCAGTTGCCAAGCTCTCCATGAGGCAACACATGACATCAATTAGCTGTGATGTACTGGCCCAACACTGAGAAAGGAAGATTGTTTCGTCATTGTGGCACTGAGAATATTATGTTTCTCCATCCATCTTGAATGGTTAACCTTGTGGGGGACAAGTGAGAACCCATTGTGCACTTTACAGAAATGACCTGTAAATATGATAATAGTTGGCATTTATCATCTGAGTTATCGAAGATTAAAATATCATGCGTTCTTATTGGTTGTCTTTGCTCTGGCTCCAGTATCCAACATTTTACTTTGCTTGCTTAATGGACTTGTAATAAAAAAAAGCTAAAAATAAACTAATAACTCTCTTAGTTCCTTAATTCCTTAGTGCTCATGCTCTTTCTCCATTACTTCTTAGTCTTCTCCAAATTTCTTTGAATTTCACACTGAGGATCAACTTCTGTTTCGGTTTGAAGCCAACTGCAAATTTCCCATAGACTTTAACAGAAACTGAAGGTGCCTCAATGCCTCACCAAAGCTTTTTAAAGATGAAGACAATGAGTTCCTTAGAGGTGATGCTTTGGACCCTTCAGACTATGAGTTGATTCACTAAATACTCACTTTGTGCACTTAAGAAAGGGAAAAAAAACCCCTTGACTATCTCATGTTACTTGAACAGCAAAAAGTGCCTCATTTGTTTCTGATTCATACTGATTAAACCTTGGTTTTATGGATTACTATGAAGAGAGGAGAAATGGATTATCCATTTCTCAATAGATGAAAAGGATACAGGGTAATTTTGGCAGTTGATTATTACTATCCTAGTTCCAGCAGTATAATCGTAGCTGAAGAATTTCCAGCATAGGATGGTTTCTTTCTTTAGCATTTTGAGGATGTCAGACACTTGTTTTTTGCACAGCCTATTGTGTGGCCTTGGAATCAAGTCTATAGCTGCATTATATTTGATACGGGTTGGTAGAAATTAAGACCATGACAACAGGCTGTCATTCATACCTTTTGCAGGGTGGGATGAAGGTATGAAATCTCCTTATTATAAAAGAGCCAAATCACATTACTGGAGAGGATCACATTACTAGATTTCATGCAGTTGATGAATCTCTGGCCTTGTGTTTGCTTCATGATTGCCTCCAAGATGTGAAAGTGGAAACAGATTCAAGCACTGTGAGGGCCCAAATTTCAAAAGATCAGGCCTCTGCATGATGGAGTACACGGCCAGAATAAAGGGCCTGTTGGAAAGTCCATGGTTGTATCTTTCTTAACTCATGCAATAACCACTGTAACTTCCTTTCTCAGTTGTTTCTTCATGATTCATTGATTCTTCTGCACCCAGGCTCAGAGATTTCAAGGTTCCTGGCAGCTCACCAGACTCTGAGGGAAGAAGAAGGACCATATGTGTGTGATGAAAAGGGTAAAAGCTTTATGCAATCAGCTCTATTTCCCCCTCCTTGTACAGGCACTTGCTTATCATTGTGGTTTTCCTGAAAGATCAAAAATAAAATCTTCCTGTCTTCGGAGCAGTAAAAAGTAGGTTTTATTGCAGAAATGTGACACCGTAGGTGTTAATGCAATTCCCATTATTTTGGTTCTTTGACATAAAATGGTGCAGCTGCCTCGCCGTATTTCATACTGCATTTTTACTAATATTGTGCAAAGGTTTCAGTACAAAGTGAGCTTAACAGGTAGCAGTGAAATCACACCAATAGCAATAATCCAAAGTAAATTACCTCTTCTTTTGTTTGCCTTTGCATTTCTGTTCCAGGTGAATTATGAAATGCTCTAGGCCATGCATTTTTCTGAGGTGACTGCAATTGTTCAGTAGCAAGCATCTCTGCCCTATAGCTGTGAACCACATGGTGCTCCAAATGAGACAGCAAACCACTAGGAATATCAGCTGCTTCTCACTCTACTGGGAATTTCAGATTTTTCTGAGGACAAAAACATTTTTCTTGGCTTATACTCTATAATAGTAAATAATAATAATAATGATGTTCTTTTAAAATGTGCTTTTATAACCTTGGAGTCTGAACACTGTATATCACATACTTTTAATTGAGTCTGCTATTGTTTGAAATGGTTTGTATTACTCTTAAGGCTTAGGAAAAGCCATAACCAAAGGAAAATGGATTCTCAGCTGATGCAGCCCAGAATTCCTTGGCTTTACTGGGGTGGATGAACAGTCTTATTTTCCTCAGCCCACCTATTTGACCATTACACTATGGGAAGGTAGAGTGTTAGCACCTTTTAAGAAATAATCACCTGGCTATCAAGAATCCAAATGATTCAAGTTGAGCTGTTTTACTTTGCAATACAGTGAATGAAGGGACCATAGCTTTGTAATTCTAGTATGCTTTGCAAACAGATAAAATGAAGGTGCATTTTCAGTGGCTTTGAACCCGTTGGGTAACTGTCTTTTTGCTCTTTTCTTTTTTCTGCTCTATTTGTTCATTTTTTTATTTAATCTCTTTTCCTCATTATTTTTTCTTGTTTCTTCTTTCTGCTTTCTTCCTTCTTCCTTTTTCCCCCTCCCTGTATTATTATGGTTTTGTGTGTTTCAAGGTTATCTATCTGGAAGCAAAACAAACACTGGCTTGCTTTCTTTCAAAGGAGATTTTAGTTGAGGTAATAATAATACATTTCTGGTGAGCAGCAAGGAGCCATCTGTTCACTGCTGAAAAAAATATTCACAAAGTAAACATATCAGTGAAATGCACCAAAAAGGACAAAGTAAAGCCTCCTGGAGTCCTTCTCTCAAGGTTATTATTTAAAGTTTTTGGGTCACTTCAACTCACATGGCTTTGAACAGAGCTTCTGAGGTCATCTGGGTTAAAGCTGCCCACTGTTTTACTTGAGTGACAGCCTACACTCCAACTTCTTCAGCTACTGGTCAGCAGGCAAACAGATACAGGCCAACCTCACATAACATCTGCAGGGTCTCCAGCATACTGAGAGCACCCTGGACTTGCACAGGTCCACCTGACCTCTCATGTTCACGTCTACCATTAAATCAAAGGGAAATATTGCCTGAATGACCTTCCCACAAGCTCTGCATGTTGGTTACTACAGGACATGCTTGCTTCCCGTGTTAGGTGACAAAACCTTTTGGGTACAATTGCCCTCTCTGCATGACCGTGTATGAAAGAGTTCGTGTTGTCATTTCTTCTGCTTGGCAAGTGAGGGTTGCCTTTTGACAGAAGAACCGGGAAACTCGGCCCCTTCTCCAGCCTCCTAACGCTACAGCTAAGGCACCAAAGGGATCTGGGAGAAATGCGATGGAGGCAGCAAGGGCCATGCCCGCTCTGTGTCTCAGAAAGGTCCACACCAGGCTGCCTCTCTCCTGGTGCCTGCATTGCAGTTCCTTGACCTGCAGTGACTCCGACACACTGAGTCGGGATTTGCCACCTCTCATATGTGCCGGCTGGAGTGGAAGAGGGTGAGATGGGAAGACCTGACCGAGTCTGCTCAAGATATTTCAGAGGCTGCGGATTCTATAAGACTGCTCAGACTCTTCAACTGCAGCCTGCAGCCTGCTTGTCACTGCACTGATAGGCACTGCAACAAATTTGGGATGTTAGCTGTGAGCTTGTCTGTTCCAGTGAGCTTAGAAGGTCCTGATCTCCTCATCGCAAGAAAGATACAGGGCAGCTGGAAAAAAGTTCAGAGATGGGCAACAAAGATGATCAAAGCTAGAGAATGGCTCTATATGAAGGATTACTAAGCTGGGAATTTTTCATTTAGAAAGGAAGTAATGGAGGAGGAGGTGATGGATTTACAAAAATCTTGAGTGGCATGGAGAGAACAAGTGGATTGAGTTTTTTACTCTTTTTCAGTACAAGAGGTTGGACACATCAGATGGAGCTAATTAAATAGTAGGGCTCCAAATAAAACATCTTCTCAGGCAGCTGACCTGCATGTATCCTTGCCAAAGGATGGTGTGGGTGCTAAAGTTCTATATGAGTTCAATGACAGACTGAAGAATTTAATGGAACAGTAATTCCTTGAGAATACTAAATACATAGAAACTACAGCCTCTTCTGCAAGGCCCTGCCCTGAAAATGTCTGGAAACTGGGAGATTGTTACAGGGAGATTTTATAGATGCCTGTTCCCTGCTCTTGGCCATGGTGGGAAGCAGAGTATGGGCTACAAGGACCTTCGGCCTGACATTCTATGGATTTTCTTCTGTTCTTCACCACAGTGAAAAGTCTGCAAAGCTGTAGAAACTACTGAGGGTAGGGTTTACCTCACTTAACTTTAACCATCGGAAAGCAATGGTGCGAGTCACTTAGCTCCTCCAGCAATCAGTGGCACAGAGGGCACATCACCCACGCTGACAGATGTCCAAGATGAGTGAACCACCATCTCCAGCTACCTTTTATTTCTGATTTCCCAGGGAATCTGGACAGTTGCCTAGAATTAGACAAGTACTTTCTTCATAACTTTAGTTAATCTTATTTCAGTGAGACTGATTCAAAATAAAGCAGGATTTAGCTGTATGTGTAAGGCTTTTTGCTGAAAGGGTTTTAAATGCACACTGTGTTAAGGCTAACATTTGAAAGATGTTTGCTCTGAAAAAGTCTCCTTGAGCATGACTGGGAAATTCTCTCTTCAAAGGTCAGTGGACCGCAGCAACAAACCCAATCAAACTCTACCTGGGGTCTGAGGAAGCTTTATTCCCGAGTGTGGGACTGCTGACATTTCACTACGTATTCAGACACTGCATCTGAAACTAATTAAAAGGAAGGTGACTGATAGCTGATAGACACAGATTGCTGGCTTGTGTTGTACTCTCCAGAAACATTACATGACCATTCCCAGCTGTTGTTCCAGCATGGGGTACCACCAGCTGTCTCATCAAATCACACCACAGAATAAGAGCACAGAAATCTTCCATATTAGCCTGCCACAAGAAAACAACCACCACCACCAGGACCCCAACAACAAAAAAGAAAATCTTGAAAGCTAATTTTTTTATTCCTCTGATTACATTTTACGTTCCAGGAAGCAGATGTAAACACAGACCAAGTTCTTTCTAGCTTTGTAATCACCAGCCTTTGTTTTTGTAAATGTGTCTAAACTGCTAACTTTATTTGCACAGCACATGAATTACTCAGATAATTCTTTCTCATGAAGGCTTCTAATATGCAGTGTGACAGACCCTGGCACTGGTGGAGCAGCGTACCCTGCCTGCGTTATGTGGATGCTTCTGTGGATGTGTTAATCATTACAGCACAGCTTCCCAAAACAAACAGATAATGCTGAATGTTATATACATATTAATTAAAGTGAAATACTTGTATTTGTGTTTTGGTTCTGCCTTTTACAACAGATTGTGGCATTCAAGATGGAAAGTCAAATTTGTCCCAGAATTTAGATTTCATAGGGATAGACTTAGTAAAATCCAAGATTAACAGAAATAGCCCCATTCTATTTTCCTTTTCTAAATTTGACTGGATGTGATTGTTTAAATGTATAACCAGCATCTTAACAACACAAAGGCTGTTATATTCAATCCCAGATATGAAGCTGGTAGGAAATGGGTTACTATAAAATGCAGAAGTGAGGAATCTGCTTTTATCAGCTTGCTTAAGAAGCAGGCACATATCTTAAAATTGTACTTTAATTGTCTTTGATTTTCAAAAATGTCAGATACTATTTGATAATTAGATAGGGAAAAATAATAGTAAAATCTCTAGATATTAATGCTTCTGAGTCTTACCGTGTCATAAATCTGGTGTAATGCCACTGAACATATCTAAATGTCATTGATACAGAATTGGTGGAAGGGTAGAGTCAGACCTAAGACCTTTTTTACCTGCTCTCTTTAACCTGGCCAGACCTTTACCTGCCACGATCTTTGCTACGCAATGCAAAGAAGAGGCCTTAGTGCTTTTTATCTACAGAATGAGAAGAAACAGTAACCCCAGGTAAAAGAAGTTCTATTTGAATACATTTGAAGGCTACACAGCGTGGGAGAAACTCATAATTTGAGCCAGTGTGGGCGGCTGAATACTCTGAATATTTTAATGGAGCTTTTAAAAAAGATGAGCTGGCAGCATCTTACCTTACCTACTACCCTGAATGCTATTTCGCACTGTCCTTGAGCAGGGCTGCCTGGGGGAGGCAAGACTTGTTGAATGACTAAGACCTAGCAGTATTTAGACACCTACTTCCCCTTCACTTCAGTTAAAATTAGGCACAGAAAAGCCTTTGTGGATTTGGGCCGGGTAGGCAGTGAGATATGGCAGGGAATCAAAGGGACCTGCAGGAACGGAGCAGCAGCTGAGCAGCTGCAGCGGGCATTTTGCGGCTACGCCAAAAGCGGCCATACCAAAGGGATTGTCTCTGGCTGCACCGCGGCTGTCCTCCTCTCTGTGCGGGAGCCCACGCCCACCTGAAGTTGATGTTGACTTTCTAGGATGGATGGGAATTACAGCTGACCAAATAACTTCTGCCAGCTATCCCATCAGCTCTCTTAAAAAGTGGTTTCTTAGAAATATTTCTGGAAGTCCTCTGCAAGTTTCTGTTGTGCCACTTTTTAGGAATATGCAAGAAGTGATGCTATGAGCAGCCAGACAAAGGCTGGACAGTGTACAAAGGGAGCTTCCAAGAAAGAAGGCTAATATCAACAAATATAGGTCAGATACACATAATCATTTATCTGCTCTGGCCACACTAACAGTAAACCAGCTGCAAACATATGCAGATGACATGCTGAGTCTACTTCAAAGGCTTTTTACAATTCCTTAACTTAAGCAGGGCAATGTGGGTGCCAAGATAGACACAGAAATCTTCCTTGGATAACCATTTCTTGGCCTGGCATTGGATCTTGATTGCCTCCTTTCAGAAAAGGTGACCTGCTAATAATTAGCAGGTTTCATTGTTGTTCTAATTAAGAAGCTAGGCTACACTAGCATGGTTACATTTCATTTTCAAGCCTAAAGGAAGAGAGAGAAGCTGGGGGGGAGGAGGTGGGATATGGGTTTTAGCTGGAATAATCTGAGGGGCTGGGCAATTTAGCTAGAGGGCCATAAAATGTCTGGAGGAAGGATGGGAAAACTACTTCTCACGTTCAGCAGCTGCTTCGGACAATGTGCTGGCAGTTTGCATGAGGGGCAGGCTGTCCCGCCGCCCTCGCGCAGTCACCATCCAAGAGCTGTGCTGGAGCGAGAGGGACAGGAGAAGGCACATGGAGCATCTAAAGGCAGGCCAGGAGCTGGGCAGCATTGGCATGCCCACCATGAGGGCTGTGTCCCTCTTAGGACCGCTCAGAGACTGCAATCTCACTTTGCAAACTTTTTGAGGGTTTGTCATGAGCCTTTTGTGGCAGTGTTGTGCACCCAGGCACATACACGCTTTTGTGTGGCCTATGAATCAGCATTGATGTGTTTTAGGCTTGAATAATTTTTTTTCCAGACAGATAAAAGACTCCTCTTTCAGCTGTAGACCCAGTATATTTTCCATACTGAATACAGCTACATATTTCCTATTTTACCAGAAACAAAACTGCCACAAGAGTTGTGTACAGAGACAGGTAGCAAATAGGGCTGATACTCCTGGATTGTAAACCCCGAAGAAATATCATCACAAATATCTGTTGATTCCAGAGCCATCTGAAAAAGACAACTAAGCTCAGCTTAAGTAAAACAAAAAAAAAAAAAGTGTAAGCCTTCATAAGAAAATAATGCTGTGCATGTATAAAGCACTTCCTGGGATTGTGATTTTTTTCTTAAATGCTGTGAGTTGAAAGTTGTTTTTCATTCAACAGCTACAGCTGTGACTCCAGCTGTCCCTCCTAAATGTTATTTGTTTCAGGAAGCCTCTCATCCAGAGGACTGACCTTTCAAAGGGATTCATAGTCCCCTCCTTTTGTGCTTCCTTCTGTATATGCTGATGAGCTGAGGGTGGTGGCCAGGTGACAAATTGCTAGCAGGTGATAAATTGATAGATAACCTGCTCATTAATTAAAAGGCTGGCAAGTAAGGTAGGGAAGAAAGGACTGCAGAAGACACTGGTCTAGGGAGGAAAGTGTTGTTAGTGCAAGCTGATGAGGGCTCCTGTGGGATATAATTAGAATCATTAGGTTAGAAAGGACCTTTAAGATCATTGAGTCCAACCATTAAACTAACACTGCCAAGTCCACCTCTAAACCATGTCCCTAAGTGCCACATCTGCACGTCTTTTAAATACCTCCAGGGATGGTGACTCAACTGCTTCTCTGGGCAGCCTGTTCCAGTGCCTGACAGCCCTTTTGGTGAAGAAATGTTTCCTAATATCCAATCAAAACTGCCCCTAGTGCAACTTGAGGCCATTTCCTCTTGTCCTAGCCCTTGTTAATTGGGAGAAGAGACCGACACCCACCTGGCTACAACCTCCCTTCAGGTAGTTGTAGAGAGCGATAAGGTCTCCCCTCAGCCTCCTTTTCTCCAGGCTAAACAACCCCAGCTCCCTCAGCTGCTCCTCATAAGACTCATTCTCTAGAGAAGCTTCGTTGTTCCTATTTGGACATGCTCCAGCATCAAAATGTCTTTCTTGTAGTGAAGGATTAAAGAAAAGTAAGTCTTAATACAGCTATATAGATAAATGTTGCATGTAGTTCATGCTGCTTTTTGGAAGGGGTGGCTGGGCACTCCCACCATGTCTGGAAATTTTTCTTCTTTAGCTACTTTTACTTGGGAACTTTTCTGCTTAAGAGTCAATAAATAGATTGCTGAGCCTATGTGTATCCCTGTAAGACTGCATTATTATAATCTTAAAATGAATAGCAATGGTGTTTATTATGTAAAAAATATCTTTCTTGGGAAAGCAAGGGGTGGATATTCCTTGATTAGTGCTGACTCTCAGTGTGGATTGAGATGCAGTTTGAAATGCAGTGCTACCTTCCACCTAAGTAAGGCTCTCCTTGTTGAAAAAGCTATTAATTTTAGTAAGACTGCAGGCTGTACTGAGATTGATTTTACTTTTCTGTGCAAGATCAAGGCATCACATATGGTTGCTACCTTTGAATTTTAGTAAAATCCCTGTAGATAAATGTTGCAGTCTCTGCCAGTATCTTTTATTCTATGAATTCTCAAGACAGTCAATCCTTTCCAATACATGCATTGTTGATGGACGCTACCCCTCTGCCACAGGTCACATTTACTGTCCATCAGACCTTTGTTCTTGAAAACTGGCCCCTGTAAGAAACACTTTTAATGAGCCGGACTTTCCTGACATGAGGTAGGTGCAAAAGAGTCAATTTAATTATTTCAACTTAAAGTAGGAGTTTTCCTGTGTAGTCACTGAAGATTTTTCTCTTGTTTAAAACCATTTCTGAAAGAACTAGAAGGACTTGAAAATACTTCTGGTCAGTCAGGGCTGGCAATCAGTATGAAATTATCCATGTGTCGGCTGGTATTGGAGTGAGATTGGTCTCTTGCCATCATTTTCGGCAACACGAGCTACACATGCAAAAGAGACAATACTGGAGTCAGACACAGAGTTATGGATCCCCTGTGGCTGTCTCCACACCTATGAAAAGAAAATAAATGATATTAGTGATGACGCACTAACTTCAGGAGCTGTTCCAGGCGTTGTCCCCAGAGCATCCACAAGTGATAAGAGTTAAGTATGTGCTCCAGGAAACAGAAGAGCAAACACACAAAGTATGTTAAGCCCAGGCGGCCAATCTGCAAGGATGCTGTGCACAGATTAAGCCTACCAGGAACTACAGCAGATATGTTGGGGCTTTCACAATTTGTTCTGCAGAAGAAGATTAAATTAGACTTCTGCATTGCCTCTACAATACAAAGCTGGGAGCAGATAATCGTCCGCCTCTTTCTGCAGAGGTTCCCCACTGCAGTGAGTGCAGCCTGGAGGAGTTTGTACTCTCTGCAATGAACAATCATAAAATAGTCTAAGACACAGAAAACTATTCATGTAGCTATTGCAGCATTGTTACTTGACATCAGATACTCTTTGTTAAAGTATATGTCTCAACGGCTCACCAGAGGAAGCAATGCTTGCTCCCCAGCAAATGGTTTTGAAGACCTGACTATCACTACAAAATTTTGGCAATGTTCATGCTGTGAATACGTGGTGACGCTGGTATTTTATGCCCAAAGTTACTCCAGTGCTGCAGGCGGATGGATTCCAAATCCTCTGTGCCTGAAGTAGCATTGCAAGCAGTTAGTAATATATTAATGTCAATTACAAAATACTTCCGAATATCTGTGCCTAGCAAATACCATTGATAGGGTGAGGGGAAAATGGGATCAAGGACTTACAACTGCTAACTTTCCAGACAGTCTTTGGTGTAATTCAGTAAAGGTTCGGTTCCCACTGTAATGCAGGGTCACTGCTGCTAATTTTCACTAGCAGTGACTACTTGCTAGTGGTGTACAACACCATCTTAAATCCCTTTAAAGACCATGAAGCAAGCTGCAGTTTGGAGGGCATCTTTTTTTTTTTTGATGTTGTTTGTTTGTTTGTTTGTTTGTTTTTTCATTAGAACAATGGAGAGAACTGGAAGGGGAGAAGCCAACAAAATAGACAAGCTTCTGGGGTCATCCCAGATCACTTTGGGCTGAAAATTAGAAGCAGAAATGTCAGGCTAAGAATGGGGTGAGAACTATTGCTAACATCAGGCTAAGAATGGGGTGAGAACTATTGCTTTGAGGATAAAAGGACAGAAATTAATTTCCAACCCATTCTGAGGTTTGCCAGTCCCTTGCTCATAGGGGAACTTTCCTTAAAAATCTAAATTACCTTGTGGGGCACCCTCTAAACCAAGATACATGTGGCAATACAGTCTGTGCTGTAAAGGTGGGAATAACAGTCTATAGGAGGGATAGGAATATATTCTCAATAGCAGAGGTGGTCAGGTCTTGTTCCAGGTTGCGTAAAACCCATTCTGGGGTATGTCTCCATGCATCTGTAGCTCTTGGTGAAAATACTATTTTAAAAATTTCTTGCTCTCATCCACAGAGCCTTATTCAATCCTCCCTGGTTGCATTGCACAGCTGTGTAGGAGGCCACTGGGAAACTACACCAGTGAATTGATCAAAGGCCTTAAAAAAACCCTAACAAAAACCCATAAACCTGAGCTAAACCTGTGTCTGAGCTAATGGGCACTACCTATGTTATGAAGGTAATACTTCTTCCAGTCCAAAGTTTCTCTGTGGAGCTCACACCTACCTCCCAGCCTGGACCTAATTTAGGGACCCAGGGATGGGTTCTCATCATGTGGCGTAGATGAGCTTAGTTTATCCCATATGCTGCCCATGTCTTTGACTATAGGAGTCCTGTCTGGCTCCGTAATATCTGGCCCATCTTTATTAAAGACACTTTGAATTATCCTGTCTTTGTGTGTTTAAGGGTTCTCCTGACAAAACAACTTCTTAGAGCATCATGTCCTTAAAACTTAGGTAAGTAATAGAGACATATGGGTAAGTAGTAGAGACATATGAGACTAGATTACCTATAAATACATCCATAATCCTGGGATTGGCAGCCTTGTGGATGCGTATCCACATAAGCCAAGTCTATCACTGGGGGTCACGAGTAGCTCATGAAAATAAACGGAATCACAGAGGCAGTGATCTGGTGGTCTGTACAAGGAGGGTTCTCTTCTGCCCCTCCACCTCCCTTGGGTTTCCTTAATGTAAAATATACATCCATAGCAATCTTTTTTGCTGTTTTCATCAACAGGTCAACTACATGGGTTTCGATTTGCTTAAATTTAAAGTTTTTGTTGATAACTCGCAATTTGAGTAGATGTCATTATTTTGTTCATGAGATAGCTACAAAAACTTGATATGATTAAAAATACAATGTCTGCAGAGAAAAGCCCCAATATAAATTTGCTCAGGGTATTTCAAAGAAAACATAGCTATTGCAATAGCTGTTGATCCAAAACACTTCACATATGGGAAAGCTTAGCTGAAGAAAGAACACTTCGTACATATAAAGATAGGATGTCTATAAAAATAGGCATATAACTTGATCATTTAAACTCCTAATCATGATTTTAAGTAGTCAGCTCTAGCTCATTTCCTTTTCTCACATTTTCACCTGCGTATTTATGGATATAAAATCTAGGAGAGATGCAGTTTTCATGCACTATCCTGCTTAATACGGACTTTTAAAAAGGCTTACACCAATGTGGTTATCTTTTGGGATGGCTCATCTTCATATAGTGGGAATAATTTGTTTCTTCTTAAAACATTTTTCTTTTGTGATTCTGTGTTTTAGAAAAGTGCCTTAAAAGTGTACTGTTGTCAGGACATAGCTAGCTGTTTCAGTATATTAGCTTATCAAGGATGGAACTTGCTAGATAAACTCTGTTTTAACGTATGTCTATAGCGTGCCTCTGAGCCTGTTAAATGTATTATAACTTACTGCTAACTATCAGTAGTAGCATAGCTCCTGTACTTGGGATTTAAATACTGGAAGGTTTGTCTTTTTACTGGGTTCATTAAAAAGTTATTAAGAATTACATGCCAGAACTTCATTTTTTTTTCATCAAGTTCAGGTTTTATTTTAAGAAGTCTGTATTGAGTTCATGCTGAGACTTACATGCACACAAATCGGTGCATGGGGAGCTTTGTCCTGTGTGGCAGCCCCCAGTGGCTTCCCTGCCCCAGGATGAGAGTTGGTGGTAGGTGTGTGGGTGCCTCATCCTGTGCAAAAGCTGCCTCTGATCAGCAGACAGGTGAGTGACCATCGCCCTCCAATGCCGCTTTGGCTTGGGATGCTGAAATAGAGCTGAGCAGGGGGTCCTGGCCCAGGAGCAGGTGATTAGAGTTAGCTCTGTGGCAGGATGGAGGTAAGGGGCTGGGGAGCTGCTGGATGCTGCGTGGGAAGCTCGGGATGGCTGCTGATGATGGTAAAGTACCCCACTGTGGCATCACCTAAGTGAAGGACCTCCAAACCTACATGTCCAGCACAAGGATACATTAATGGATCCTAGGATGTAATTGGCCCGTCTGAATGGATCAAAGTGCTTATTTGCTACAGGCATGCTAAAATCCTGCAAGTCACTGCCACACTTAGCAGAGTTTGAATATTTCATACCTTTCTGGTTTTAGTTTAGGCTGAATTTTCTTATCTGCTTTCAGCTGGGTCACATGAGTGTAAGCAGATCAGTTTGCCTCTGAGGATATGATTCCAGAAACCTGGGAGAGCGAGTTCAGTCCAAAAGACCATCTGTAGAAATTAAGATTTTAACACTTATATTAGGTTAACCCATCCTATACTGCTTCTGTTTCCGCTCTGCTGTTTTTCTTGGGTAAGCAGGTCATTTTCTGGAACAAAGTCGATTTTGTTCAATGGATTCTGATTTTTCCCTCAACATTCCTCAGCAGTTCCCAGTTTTAAAAACAAAAAATTGTCTCTTCCAAAGTAATACAGGTATTCACATGCTTGTTTCACCAAAAGTCAATGTGATTGAAGATTTAAACTTCAAAAAAGGGTAGCTGTAAAATAACCTAGGGCCTTGAAAACTGTATCCTCAGACTTTCTTTTTAATGTTCTCCCAGAAGACTGCTAATAAGCTGAGGATGACAGTACTTATTGACTTTACTTTTCAAGAGGTATACCTATGTGCTGGACACCCAGGCAGACTGCTGCCAGCTATCTACATCCAAAGCAAAACTGGCTGTAACTGCCGTAAAAGCCAAATCTCAATCGACCCAGCTCTGCAGCGGTGCGCAGAACTGTTGATGTTGGTCATATTTCCTGGAGTTCGGTCAAGCACCTGGCCTCCGTGATGGAGGTGCTCAGCGGGTGACAGCTCGGTGCAGAGACAATGCCGGAAAATGTCAGCACTTGGGTAGGGACAAAGAGCAGGTTTGGGGTTAGGAAGCTGCTGCTGCTGGAGGTGCTGATGCCTGATGATGGAGCAAGCGCCGATTTCTGTGCTTCCAGGTTTGTTTTTCAGGCAGCTATAGGGTTCATGCTACTTGTAAAGAAAAGCAGCGGACTGGTTCTGCCTCTTACTGGGATAGGCACAGGAAGAGTAAAATATCTAGTCACTATACTTAGAGGTGGGCAGCCATGCTCTCTATTACTGTGGTGAAGCACACTGAAAGAACTGATCTTAGTGACTGCAGATACACACCTGCTGAGCACCAAGCCCCTGCCTTCAGGCAATAGAATCACAGTCTTCTGGATGACTGTTACTCTCTATTTATCCTTGAGTAAGTAGTTCTTAATTCCCCTTCTGGGTAATGTATGACTAAGATTAGTGGGATATCCATTACTGCTTGGAGGACAGTCCTAATCATCTTCCCGACACCTTACTTTAAATCCTGCCCCTTTCTCCGCTTCATCTAAAACGTCTGCTCCCTATATTTTGGGGCCTCTGCTAGGCAGTCACACTGGGTGCATCAGATCTCCTCAGCATGCCAACGTGTCTGTCCCCTTTGCTCAGCCCTTAGTGACAGGACACCATCTATTTCTTTTATCCTACTGCTGTTCCTTCCTTCAGTGCTGCCTTTTGTATAAATAACAAACGTCCTCACCTTTCCCAAAGAATTCTGCAGCCTGTTGTGTTTGTCTGTAGTTAGCTCAAAGTACTCTGAAACAGAAGGCTCTGAGTCTTTTTTTTTTTTTTGGGGGGGGGGGGGGACACGCACTCAGTACAGTGATATTTATGTACAAATTAGGATATTAATGAGACACAACTTCTTGACTGTAAAATTATTAACTTGTTTAGTGATCTCAGTAGTGTCACTCAAAACCAGAGAGCTCAGATACTGCCTTTGGGTTGATTTAGACTGTCAGTAAAAAAAAAAAAAAATAAAAAAAATAAATCTGCATTTAGGGTGAAAACAAGTTTGGGTTGTTCTCCAGTTCATTTAGCTGCTTGCATTTGAAATAAAATGTGATAGTTGTCACTTAAAATGTCTCCATGCTTCTGAGGCATGAAGTCATGACTTCTGTTACTAATTGGAATGCAGACGCAGGTCAGATATGGCATTAGAAGCTTGGGGTTACCCCATCACCTGCCCAAGTGTGCCAGGGATGATGGTGCAGTATCACGATATGGTGGTATCATAACCAAAACATGTGCAAGGCTTTGTATTGTCATTTTTATCTCTTACTCCTTCCATTCACCTTTTTACCAAATCAGGGTTTCTACTGCTAATCATACATACTGCATTTAGTTGTAGTTAAGATACATAACATGAGGGTTCGGGGAACTGCTTCATGTGTTTCAGAAGACAACCCAGCATGCAAACCTACAGACTGGAGAACTGGGAGCACCTCTGCTGTGGTACCACACCAGCTCAAAATGCTTGTTTGCTAATAGCAGAGACTTCTGTCTGGTGTAAAATGCTCAATTTTATTTTTATTCAGCCGCTGTATCCAGGCTGATACTGTCATTCACATTGTATACTAGCCTCATGGTTTGAAAGTCATTAAAACATCTTCTTTCCAGTGAAATTACCCCTAACATCTGTTCCTTATTCTTCAGATAACCTCACTGCCATCTGTAGATTACTTGTGAGGTCATGTATTGCTCGGTTTAAGTTAGGGTGGCAGAATCAGGAATATTTTTCCCTATACTGCTTACAAAATGGAAAAGCCAGTGGATGTGGTTTGCAGATGCACTATTAATCAGGTGCATGTGAAAGGGCTTGCTTCAGACTGCGTTTGTGTTTCTTGGCAGCAGAGAACAAAATATAGGTGTGCCAGCCACCGGTGAAGGGCTGAGGTTAAGGCTGCAGAGCTCTGCGTGGGCGATGCCATCCCATCACGAGATTCTGGGGGAACGGCATGGTATTTGTCAGCTGGGCTGCAGGTGGTTGAGCCTGAACAGATTCCTGGAGATAATCAAATAATTTAGTTATAACTTTTTTTTTTTTTTTTTTTTTTCCCCTCCACAAATACAGTATTAGGTCAAGCCATTGGTGTTTATTTTCCCTATAGAGCTCTGTAGATCTCTAATTAGAGTAGGCAGATTCTCAAATCTGTGTATGGAGACTGAGAACATGACTGAGGACCAAAGGTAAGAAGAAAGAACACTGCACAACTTCCTGAAGGAGACTGTGCCTTTTTCCTCTGATTAAGGCCATGTAGCGTGCAGCAATGATGTGACAGAAGAATTAAATTCAAGTGGAAAGATATACTGGGCTAGAATCTAATTTTGTTTGTGTCAGTGGATATTTTGGGGTAATCCAGATGATTTCATTGAAAGACAGGCATCGAAAGAACTGAGGTGAGGATGTGAGCCGTGAACCGCCCATCTTTGCATCACTCCTCCCTCCAGTGCAGAGCTGGTTTGGGGGTTCCTGGCATTGATAACACTTGTTTCTATGCACAGAGAACCTATCAGCAGGCCAGGCTGACCCTTTCAAGCTCAGGGCAGTGCACCTCTGACGTGCCCAGCAGCGCTCTGCAGACACGCCACATGGTAGGACCCCGGGGACCAAAACTCCAGAATCTCCAGTCTTTCCACTGTGCAGAAATAAGAACCACTTCACAGAAGTGCCACATTGAATGCTGCAGTTTACTAATTTTATCACCTTTTTGTATAATAAAGCTTATGGCCTAAGTTTATTCATAATACCGAGGCATGAGGCAGTAACATTCTCTCTTGCATCCCTAAGCCTTCTGGGGGTTGCATGCGTGGGAGTACAGAAGTTTGCCCACCCCTTGCCCTCACCCTCCTGGAGAGGCTGAGCGAGGAGAGCCCCATCCCCTCCCACAGCCCCTGCAGCTCAGTTGGGCTTTGGCAATTCTCCTCCTGCTCCGCATGATCCAGTACTGGGAGGGTGAAGAGCAGGATCAGAGCGCTCTTTCTCATGACAGGGTGCCTCTCCCAATACACGGCCACCTGTCTGCACCATGCACTGAGCAACCTGCTTAGCTAGGCCCGATCTTACAACAAAAAGTAAACCATGATGTGCTGGTGAGTCTCACCCTCAAATTTCTAGCAGCGAAGCAAGCGTCCTTAATAAGCACATAGCTCTAACCAGACATAAACACACAACATTGCTTGTGGTCTGTATCTTGCATTTAGGCAGTATGAGATACAGTTTTTAAAAAAAACAAGCAACTGATACTGCAGTTAAAACTAAGAAGCCTGGAGAAGAGAAGGCTGCGGGGAGACCTGATTGCGGCCTTCCAGTACTTAAAGGGGGCCTATAGGAAAGAGGGGGAGAATCTTTTCAGTAGGGACAATGGAGATAGGACAAGGGGTAACGGTTTTAAACTAAAACAGGGTGGGTGTAGATTAGATGTAAGGAGAAAATTCTTTACAATGAGGGTGGTGAAGCACTGGAACGGGTTGCCCAGAGAGGTGGTGGAGGCCCCATCCCTGGAAACATTCAAGCCCAGGTTGGACGGGGCTCTGAGCAACCTGATCTGGGTAATGGTGTCCCTGCTCACTGCAGGGGG
>KL264301.1:1538-27395 GCA_000699545.1 Podiceps cristatus | reverse complement strand
CTGGGGGTCCCTTCCAACCCAAAACATTCTATGATTCTATGATTCTATAAGCTTCTTGCTTATCCTGCATAGAAGATGAAAAGCTGGACATGAACTGGCCATATGTACTCACAGCCCAGAAAGCCAACTGTATCCCGGGCTGCATCCCCAGCAGCGTGGCCAGCAGGTTGAGGGAGGTGATTCTGCCCCTCTGCTCTGGTGAGACCCCCCCTGCAGTGCTGCGTCTGCTCTGGGGCCTCAGCACAGGAGAGACATGGAGCTGTTGGAGCGGGGCCAGAGGAAGCACACGGAGATGATCCGAGGGCTGGAGCAGCTCTGCTGTGAGGACAGGCTGAGAGAGTTGGGCTTGTTCAGCCTGGAGAAGAGAAGGCTCCGGGGAGATCTTATTGTGGCCTTCCAGTACTTAAAGGGGGCCTTAAGAAAGGAGTGGACAGACTTATTAGCAGGGCCTGCCGTGATGGGACAAGGGTTAATGTTCTTAAACTGAAAGAGGGTAGATATAGACTAGACATAGGAAGAAATTTTTTACAATGAGGGTGGTGAAGCACTGGAACAGGTTGCCCAGAGAGGTGGTAGAAGCCCCATCCCTGGAAACACTCAAGGTCAGGCTGGTCGGGGCTCTGAGCAACCTGATCTAATTGAAGATGTCCCTGCTCATGGCAGGGGGTGGGACTGGATGGCCTTTATAGATCCCTTCCAAGCCAAACTATTCTATAATTCTATGAAGGCGAGTGGTTTTCAGAAGTAATTTTCCAGGCCTTCAGTCTTCAGACAGTGGATGCTTTTAGCACCCAATACATGTGCATGGTATTTTTGAGCAGACTGCTTGCTGACAAGCTGCTGCATTACAAAAAAGCTGGGTAATTGGAGCAACTCCGTGCAGCAAGGCTTTCAATCGATCCGTACATGGAGAGAGACACCGTTGTGATCCATGCTCTGGTGGTAGCAGCAGGGGGTGGGAGGTTTTCTGTCTTTAGTCCAGATTCTGACTAATCCCTGCGTGGGGTCCGATGTCCGTGTCTGGGCTGTCCTCAGTCCCACCTGTGTACTTTGCTTATCTTCATTCCAGCCCCGTGGGCTGAGGAAGGGAAGAGTGTGGACTGGGTGTATCTGGGATTAGAATTTGGTCCTTTTGGTTTTACTAAACTCCGGGAAAGTGATAGTGTTGCCAACCAGCCAAGCGGATAAAGTACTGAAAGGTCATCACACTAAACACCTCCTCTATTTCAAAGCAGAGGAAGACCTTCGTGTTGGAAATCCCGTTCTCCTGACCAAAATAGAAAATGGCATGACAACCTCCACTTTTTCGATCCTTTTCAGGTGTTTACACATTACATGTTATGAATTCCTACATGTAGGAAATTTTGCAACAATATCTACAGACTTATTTTCATTAACCCATGCAGCCATAGGCAAATTAAAGTTCAGGGTTGACCCAAGTGTTTCTGTGGTTCTGGGTTTTCCATCTGATGTGGTTCTGAAAAATACTAGTAAATCCTTTCAGAAATCTTTCATTTCTATCCACAGCTCATGGATATTCTCCAGGCAGAATGGCAAGAGTTGTTCTGAACTTCCTCCTCCTGCTTTCTATTAAAGACTGGTTGATCCTTGTTGGTTTACCTTGAATAGCACCAGCTGTGGTGTTAGGAGAAGCCCATTTTATATATATACGATCAAGTCCTTTTACCAAACTTCCCCGTGGCATGTTCCAGCATAGATTAACAATGGCCACTTTAGGCACGACCCACATACAGCAGTTGTGGGTAGCGAACAAGATGTTAAACATCTCCTACGGAGAGAATCACAAGACTGGCTGCAGTCTCATTAAGTCCTTTGTACTCCCCCATTCTGATTTTGTCCATTTAAATTCCCCCGAAGAGGGAGTATCGTCTTTCCAGAAGAGAAAAAACATTGACTACTTACTGAGCAACAGCTGAAAGCTATCATTTTTAATCTTACAATTTCTTTTGACATTGGATGCTTACACTGGAAGACACATTTTTCACTACAAACTTTCTATTTTGCTTTGTAGAGCAAATGAAATGATTAAAGCAGGAGCTATTCCCACTTTACAATCACTTCTTCAAGACAGTAATAATAATTGACTTCAGGTTAGTCTCTCAATAAATTTTTTTGAAATCCTGTAAGTTGCAAACAAGCACAGCCGGATTCTCCCCAAAACATATTTTCCAAGAGAGAAAGTTACGTCAGGTTTGAGCAAGACATGGAGCATACTCA
The DNA here is from genome assembly GCA_000699545.1 of Podiceps cristatus. Classification (NCBI taxonomy): domain Eukaryota; kingdom Metazoa; phylum Chordata; class Aves; order Podicipediformes; family Podicipedidae; genus Podiceps; species Podiceps cristatus. The sequence goes on along the minus strand of KL264301.1, from coordinate 25,157 downwards.
TTTTGGTTCTTAAATGCTGGAGTGCTAAACTGAAATCAGACGCTTGTGTCCCATATGTGAGAAGTATAATGTTTTGCTAGTCATTAACAAGAAAAGTATTACGGTTAATCTCAGGCTTTTCTAAAGCCTTTTTTGGCAATTATGCTATGGAAGGGAGCAGCTGAAATAATAATAAAACTTTATACTTACAGGGAAGTTTCATCTGGGAATATCAAAATAATTTATAAGCTTAGTTAAATCTATCTTGGTATTTTTCTAGGATACTACTTTCCTGTGGCAATTGGTAAGCAAGTAATTTTATCCTTGTTTAGCAGCAGGGTGAACTAGGGCACAGAAAGGGTAAACAACTCGTGCAGGGCTACTGCAGCAGATCATGGGGGTTAGCCAAGATTCATGCACACAGAGGTGGGTTTTGCATCACCCTACTCATGGTTTGGGTTACTTTCTGATTTCTGATAGTAGGGAGTTTCTCACTGCCAAGAGCCTTTACCCCATCAGTGTCACCTATCCAAGTCCTAAGGTTCTGCCTCCAGGTGCTAGTAGCTGCTTACCTCCCTCTTAATTTCACTCGTTCCCAAGGCTCTCTCTGCAAGTCCCCTTCCGATGCCCAAGCCGTTCTCTTCCTCACACCAGAGAACTGGGCTCTGCAGCAGGCACTGCCCAGCCCAAGCAAGGAGCCCAGTAACCAAGTGACAAAATCCCAAAGAGCCACATTTACTGGCTGAAGCCATGAAGCATCTTCTTATTCTTAATAAGCATCTCAAAGTACCTGGAGCACAGCACTCCTCCAGTTAGAAGTGATGAGGGTCCACCTCACGAAGTCCGTAGCTGAGAAGAAAGGATGAAATCTCCTGGCCACTTGAATATGAAACCACTTTATTACATCTGTGTTTAGAAGCACCCAAAAACCTAGGGAGCCTCTCAGCCACTTAAGAGACACATGCCTTCAAGATATAGGGAGTTGCTCTGATCTGTGAGATCTTTGGGTCTCTTTCTTGAAACAAGCTGACCCCTTGCTCCAAACAGCTCATTTCTGTCTGTTGCTGCAAATCCATCTTCTTTAATAAGAAGATATTTTCAGAGGCTATAAATCAAACAACTCTTCCTCGTTAAAGGAGGAATTCCCCATCTTTCATGGCAGAGAGGTTGTAAAAGCAGAAGGATACTCCCTGCGCCACCCCCAAATCTCTGTGAACGATCTGGGCTGGATCTGAAGCAGAACTAAGCATTGTGTGCTCTGAGAGAGCTATTTTCTGGTTGTGCTCATTTCTGCTGCCCATGTGAGGTCTAACTGGTAATGCATTTCACAATAAACCTTCAGGCAGGTGCCAATGCATACTCCTATGGACACCTGTGAGAAGGTCAGGAACTCCACTTGTTCATCTCTCCGTGTGTTGGGCAGAAAGTGTTTAAAGGAACGAATCGAGGCGGAGGGAGGAAAGAACCCTGCATTGTAGCTCATTGTCAGTCACGCAAAAGGATTATTAATTTTTTTGACAGAGGTTTCAATGATATTTTAAAAAGCACTCTTCTCCTTTCTGGGATGCAGCATATGAGGCTTTAATCATAGGCATATTGGAGATTTTTCACTCCACACCATTCATTTTGTTTCACCATCTTCCCTCTCCTTAAGTGGTGCCCTCTTGCTACAAGTTGTAGCTGAGGTTTTCAGACAGGAGACATGTTTTACAGAGTGCAGTGCAAGGCTCTGGAAACATGGGAATGGCTCTGGGATACCTGCACCTTTGCAGGATCAACAAGCTGACTGTTCAGGTAAGGAGGCCCTGAAAATAAGCACTTGCCTCTGAAAATCTGGATTTAGACCATGTGCCCCCGTTATGAGACCTCAAAACAGAAAATGACTTTGTTTAGCTGTAATGTACAATGCTGCTGATTCAAAGCTGTGAAATGCCAATACTCCATCAAAGAAAAGGCAAATCATGCATCTGCATACATAGGCACACTCTGGGCTTTAAATTTTTTTTACTATTATCTTTATTTTGCCAGTGATTTTATTCTATTATCATGACTAGATGTGTAGATCCCGATGTCATTAATAGATTCCAAAAAACTGAAAATAGCAGAGGCCAAGTAGATCTACTGTCAATTTTGTTCATTAATGAACTCCAACTTCAAATACACCCCAAACAAACATATGTACAGAAGTCTTAAAACCAGATCTGTTGAAGGGATTCCAGTCCAGGACATTTTATTAATCTCCACATAACTGATTTCACTTCAGCTCCACACATGTTTTGATTTGTAACTGCTCAAAAAAATCAACAGAAGGTGCATCTCAGCTGCCTGGTTGAAATATTTTGTGAAAGTGAATATCAAAAGCAGGTTAGATGTGTCTTTCTGTCTTGCTCAAAAGTGCAAAATCAGAATAATTCTTAGCATTTGGTCAAGTTTATTATTGCTTTTTGTCTTAGTTTCTTAAGTCTCTGTAGAAAACATAATAATCTGTGACGTTTTATGAATTCATGGGCATTTTCTTTAGTTAATATGTATAGACATGTACATGCACAAAGTAATTGCTAGTTACTTCAAGACATGCGTAAAACACTGACAAAACAACATAGTGAAAAAAATATTTTTATTGGTTGTTACCTGTTTGAAGACCATTAATAAAGTATGAAACTGAAATGTTAAGTTAGTAAAAGGAAAATTCTCATGCAAAATGAGAGTAGCTGAGACAAGGTTTTGGTCTGATGGTTCACATGTGCTGGGGATAGTTGCAGTTAAGAATGTCATTATAGTTTGACTTTTCTTCAGTGGTTGATCATGACAGTGAAAGACAGAAATGTCATCTTTGAACTGTTTGCTGAATTTCACTGTTTTAATGAGCATTCAGCCAATTTACAATAATTTTGTTGTTGTCAATCACAATTGTGCAAGCTGCTTGAGTGCAGAAGTTCTCTTTGGTGTGTGGGGAAGTGTAACTTCAATGTGTACCTCCAGTGGTCTCAGGAAGAAGCTAATTAAACCCAGCTATTTTAAAATTAATAATGTCACTTTAAATTGGAAAGCTTTCATATGTCTTTGATTTTGTTACCATTAATTGTTTTCCCTTGAAATCTGACATAATTTATGGAGAAACATTAGTCTGTTGTAGAATGACATGAAACTGGGATTTTGTAATCCTTCTGAGCACTATTAAAATGATTTCCCACAATTGTTATTTCCTTTACAATGACAAAGTGTCCTTATTATCATTGTGTCCCATATACATACCAATCATCTGTAATAACTTGGCTGGTTGGCAACCAATGCCTTTTATGGACTTTTTTTTTTCGTTTGTTTAGCTGTAGTCTCACCTTTCACATGGATGATATGTCTCAACCACATTTTTGACCAAAGTGTATTCCTGTTTATATATACCTATTGGGCTGATTTTTAGTTTGATGATTATTGAATGTGTAGTAAGACTAATTACTTTCACTGTTTCTTTTGACTCAAACATTTTAAAAGTTTATGGTACTTCAAAAGTGGCTGACATTTGGTTTTTGTTTGGGATGAAGTTCTGAGCCAACTTATTTTTTTTCTGTCTTTCCCCTCCCTCATCCCCCAACCTGCCTGCCTAATATCTGAGCAATTTAACCGCGTGATTAATGTGAAATAAAGATCACCCAGGCTTTCACTCTCTGTAAGATGAATGATACTCCAAACATAATGTAGCTGAAGAGACTTGCTCTTCATGGGGTTTTTTGTTGTTTGTTTGGTTGGGTTTTTTTTCCCCTGTGCATGCTGGATGATCCATATGAGAGGGACCAGTGAGATTAACACTATGTTCCCTGCAAGGTTCTGGTGTGATGATAATGTTATTCTTAGTGCATGATTATTGATATTGGCTAGCATTACTCAGAGCCTTTAATCAAAAGGAAGAAGTGATAAAAACATCTTTACGATACGCTCGTATGCGATAAGCATGAGAAATATGGAAAAAGATTAAAGACCTAGTATCTTGGCTTCAGAGAAAAGGGTCTTTGTCCTGTTAAAAATAAAGTTGACCAGATGTGCTCATTTAGGCATGGCAGCCCTCATTTTCTCATTGAACCTATCCCTGGTTAGGCTTTTAAAATAAAAACCTTTATTTTGACTTTTGTCTTTGAGCTCTCATAATGCCTGTTACACTGCTTTGTGACCAAATTATGCAAGGCACTTCAGCTTGTGCCTTTTTTCTGCACGTGAGTAGTCAAAACAAGCTGGCAATTAAATATCTGCTTGAATTCCTCACTGAATCAGGGCATCAAGTGACAAAGTTTGTCCCTTGCTGACCCGTTCCTGTGCATGAACTTCTTCATAGTTTTATTTCAGTGAGGCAGGCTGACAAAAACCCCAAATAGCTGTAGGTACAATTGTCCTAATGGGAATTACTCAACTTGCACATCTATTACTCTGAAAGTACCTAAAGATTTAAAAAACCCAACCAACCCACCAACCAAAAAAAAACCAAAAACCCAAAGCCAAACAAACAGTAAAATACCACTTGGCCACCTGCCCATGCAGCAGACTCCCACCAGGACTGCATGCGCCTGCCACTGTTTGAGGATGAGTTTTGTCAGAAGCAATGGCATCTGGCAGGGAGGATTCTGCATTTACAAATTAAAGGTTCACGTGGTTAACCAAGCTCTTCTACTTCAGGGCCAGACACAGCTTGTGGGAGCATTTTCTCACTAGATTTTACATTTTAGAACGGACTGAATGTATCAGCCTGCAGGACTGTGGAGAGGTTCAATTTGAGAGTGGGATTTTAACAGGAATATTTACGTACAGCTGTGTGCTCTGGAATGAAGAAGTATTTTCCATTCACTCAGGCAGATGACTGTGTAGGTTCCTAGTTTAAGGAGGAGAAAAGGGAAGGCTCTAAGAACTACATGTCAGGACAGCAAGAAGCTTATGGACGTATCCTAAAATAAGACCTTCAATTATGTACCAGGCACTTATTCCATCACTGTAACTCCATTAAGCAGATATTCAGTGAATTCCCATCCCCTGCTGCATTTTTGCAGCGGAACCACAACTTTAGAATATATATTACTAATTTAAATGTTTTTTCCCCATTTTCTTTTCTTATCTGCCGTTGAATTATCTTTAGGGAAAGTACATCTATCTTCCAAATGTCCTTTTCCATAGAGTATAACTGTTTTTTCTTGTCTCTCTGGAAACTTTACTGGCTTTTGCTGGGAGAGTGTAATGGAAGAAGAGTTGTTTGGGTTTTACGAGTTCTTAAAAAATAATTTGATTACTGTTAAGTGGAAACACTTTCAATGCTTTCCCATCCTAGATGGGAGTTATCAGTGTTGACAGAAAGCTTCAGAGGGTAGAGAAAATAGTAAGTCTTCCAAAGTGAAGGATTATATATGTATCCAAGCATCTAGCAGTTCAGATACTGATAGTTTATCTTCAAATCAATAGGAAAAGCCACATGGCAACATTATACCACCTGCTGAAATCCTATTCCATTCTTTAGGATTATGCCCCAGGATTATGGAGAAGAGAGGCATGGAGATGGTTTTATGAAATCGTTCAGCGGTATTTCACATCCATCATTCCCAAATGATGGTGGAGGAGCTGGTGGTGGTCTGGGATGCCGTGGTCCACGGATCATGCTGATTCCTGTGAATTTGCGCTGGAAGGGCTTCACTAGTGTACTTCAGATCCCCTCCTGTCCTCCAGGTTGTGGCACAGTGCCACAGCTGGTTCCCTACATTGGGACCTGGTGTGCAAAATGCATCCTTTGATGCATGGGCAGGTTTCTTGGAGGGCTGTGCCCCAGGCTGCATGGCTCCATGATGGTTTGCAAGGGCAAAAGGGCATGTGTAGAGCCATCACGCACCTATACCCAGCAATTGTCCTGACTTCTTCAGACCCTAGTATTGTTAGGAACTGGGGTGAGTACAGATGAATGATATCTTTGGTGGTCATTATAGTACAGCAGAAACCTCCTAAGAGGCAGATGAAGATTGTCTGGCCTGTGCTGCCTAATGACCCTTTTCCTGGAGACTGTCAAGCTGAATTTGTAGTTCTGCCTCTTTGTTTATACAGTGGCTTTCAATTTATTACTTAAGGGACTCAGCCTCAAATTGGAGATGGGTCATTATTTGCCCTTCTTAATGGTAAACTGAACTGTGCACACAAACATGTCAGAAACAGCTGAGGGTAAAATGCTTTCTAGTCCTCAGGCAGTCCATCACTTTATGTTGGTGTCACTTGATTAACATAAACTGTCAGTGATCATGGCAATTAGAGAAAAGTGCAACTTTATTACCTGGAAACTCAGCAAGACAGTTGTTATTGCTTTGGTAAGGCAGTAGGATGAAGAAATGATAGCCCTGGGACTGTGATGCCCAGTGTTGGGTGCTGGGTAAGCACAAAATCAAAAGCCCGTTTCCATCTCCCGGTGCTTGCAGCAGACGGGCTCTGACCTCCTTGGCCACAGACCACTTTCAGACAGCCAGTAGACATCTTCCATAAATCATGGAATAGTTCAGGTTGAAAGGGACTTTTAAAGGTCATCTAGTCCAACCCCCCTGCCATGATCAGGTTGCTCAGAGCCCTGTCCAGCCTGACCTTGAATGTTTCCAGGGATGGGGCTTCTACCTCCTCTCTGGGCAACCTGTTCCAGTGCTTCACCACCCTCATTGTAAAGAATTTCTTCCTTATGTCTAGTCTCTATCTCTCTCCCCTCTTTTAGTTTAAAACCATTACCCCTTGTCCCATCACAGCAGGCCCTGCTAAAAAGTTTTTCCCCCATCTTTCTTATAGGCCCCAGATGGGACTCCTTAGAGCCTGTGCTTACCCAATTCAAAATCCAGCTCAGTGTTAGGTGCAAGTAAATACACAATGATGTCCTTTAGAAACACAGCCATGCTTCTTCCAGTTCCTGCTAGGCTTCCTTAGTACTAGGGATATCAATAAGCAATAATACAAATCTATCCAGTAGTTTTTCACCTTTGTAGGATCTGTATCTCTTATTATTTTTTTTCTGGCTGCAGAATATTGTAAATACTTAGTAGTGGATTAAGCCCACAAAAATAAGCATGATATTCTTGGTTTACAAGCTAAGCAGTGTCCCCCAGGTAATCCTTTGGGTGTTTTGTCTATCCCTTGGCGAAATGAAGCTACATGTACCTACTTGAAGGAAGCCATGTGGGAGTAAAAGCATCCAAACAGCTAAACATGCTGCTGTTGGAGCATGTAGATCAGGGGTGAAGGACCTAAATAAAGCTCATTTACTGTAGGTAACAGATTGCATGTATTACTGCATGCACTTGGCATTTTCCAGCAGAATTACAGTTTTTCTGGCTGATACACAATTTCCTTTGTTGCATAAAGGGTTGCAATAAATGATCAAGATTAAGTCATGCTGGCAGAGTTTCATTCAGTGATGGGATGTTTCTTCTGATGTGTAACTATCTCCAAAAAGTAAGCCTCTATGCTTGTCCAAGTCACAGCTATCATTCCCTCCCCTCCCCCATTTAAAAACAATTTTACTCCTTGAGTATATGTGAGAGTGATACCATTCTGTAGTCAGAAATGTTTGAGGGTTGGGGTTTTCTTCAGCCTCCTTCTATTTCCTTGTTTGTTTCTTTATAACATCCCTCTTCTGCTTGGAAATATGTTTGGCTACACAGGAAGAGCATCCATTGCAATTTATTCTTCCTGACCTTTTGTGCCTCTAAAATAAACTGTTTTTTGGAAAGAAACCAGAAGCTTTCCACTCCGTTCCCTTCAAACAAATCTGACCCTACAATTATTTCTAGTGAAGACAGCAGAAGTTTCTCTTTGAGTCAGTGAAAAAGAAGCAGGAAAGGGTAAAATTTTCCTATACTGATTTCTTTCATTTCCCCCCCCCCTTTTTTTTTTTTTTTAAGTATTCAGATATTCTTCAAATGATGCCAGATTTTTCAAACCTTTTCTCTTCTCTAATTGACTGGGTTGCTTTGCCTGTCATGCCCTATGCACTTAACTTTTTGTTGCTTTAACTGAATATATGGCTTCCCCCCAACCCTCGTACATATTTTCACTCTCCTGGAGCCCTGACACAGCTGCTGCTGTTCCCTCTAATGCATAACCAGAAGGGATGAGAACTTGAGCAGAGATTGGACTGAAGTGATGAAGTAGGTGACTGTAAGCCCCTCATACAGTCCTCGCGTGAATTTTGGGGGATATTCTCCCAGCTGCAGGGGTCATGAGCGGGGAGTCCAGCAGCGAGTACTGGACAGAATGAGCAGTGTGGAGTATTGCAGCGGAAATGGAGGAAATAAATCCTACCAACTGATGGGGGTTCAACACACTGTTACTTTTATGATCCTGAGAGTTACAGTGAGGCACATCCCAAGCACAGCATCAGTTTGCAGCCTGTGATGCTCAGGTGGGTTGCTGGAGCATGCAGATTCCACTGGTGTCCATGTAGGCCTAGAATCATAGAATCATAGAATGGTTTGGATTGGAAGGGACCTTGAAGATCATCCCCTGCCATGGATGGGCAGAGACACTTTCCACTAGACCAGGTCCCCCAGACCCGTCCAACCTGGCCTTGAACACTTCCAGGGATGGGGCATCCACAGCTTCTCTGGGCAACCTGTGCCAGTGCCTCACCACCCTCAATGAAGAAGTCCCAGATAAACTCTGCTGTCTTCTCTTGTGCATCTGATTTCACCTCCAGCTTTTCCCAGGGCGGGAGTGGTCAACTGAATCTAGGAGAGACAGTCAGCTGACTTACAGACATAACTTTTTGCTTTTTCAGCCTGGGGGTGTGTGTTTGGAAGAAGATGACAAGCTCTGGAGGGCAATGACCATGAAGTTCTCTGTCTTAACCATGTGCATCTGTCTTATCTAAGCCTGAGGCTTCAAATTGTGCAAAGTACTTCAAAACCACTCTCTAAAATTAATAAGTAATGAACTATCCTGCACATTGTTGGGAAAAACAATGCCATTGGAGGAGATCAGGAAAGGTTCCTTTTTGACAGTTATTTTTAAGAATGTGATACAATTTAGCTGAAAGTTGGGGAACAGCTGGGGCAAGGGGAGAAGCATCCCTCCCTTTGGTTAACCTTGCTCAGGAAATGTGAATCACTGAACTAAATAAAGTCTGTAAAAGCTGCTTTGAAAATACTATGCTACGCCCTATAATTCAGCCAAGAATGAAGGAGGAGAGAAAAGAAAACATCAAAAGTCTCTGCTTCTTTTTATATTGCTTCCTGGCACATTTCTGTTTCTTCTTCTCCCCCTGCCATGACAAAAATCTTTCTGGTTTTGTTTCATTTTGTTTTGTCTTTTTGTTTTTCCCTTTTTTTAAAAAAAATCCTTTTTATTTTGTGAATCTGGTACCATAACCTTAACAACAACCTTGTTGTCTACAGACAACAACAATGATGAGAAATGCCAAGGGAGAAGGGAGTCCTGTTGGGGTTGGAGGACAACAAAGACAATTTTTAACATTTTTATTAGGACCTCATGATGTACACATGAAAAATTAATTTCAGAACATGAACTGCTCTTCAGATGGTGCCGTTTAAATCTGGAGGATGTTAACATTCTTGCTGCATGACAAAGGTCCGCCACCCCCTGTGTTGATACTCATCCTGCTCAAAGGGGCAATAACATCTAAGGACGAACAGAGGCCGTGGCACCAAATCTTGCTTGAAGGCTACTTTCACAGATTTATCTTGGGATTTTCTAGCATTCCTGGTCAGGGTCAGTTTGCCCTTGAGGGCTAGGCTGCACGGCTCTAGCTCTTTGCTGGGCTCCAGCTGTTTCATCATTTGCACACATTTGGATGTATGCTTTGGCAGAGAGGATAATTAGTGTCAGAGGAGGAAAGGCAGCAGGAAAGTGCCTACCCCAAAAGTATGGAAACGGGGGTTTCAGTGCTGTTTAACAACACTGTTGTAGTCAGGTGACATCATGGGGAGAGAGTATAACCTGTCTGTATGGACAAATCCATCTGCGGGTCCCCCATGCTGGCCTGAGTGGAGCACTGGGAGCTGGTGCTGGCAGGCAGTGGCCAGGCAGTGGGAGGCACTGGGATTGCCACCGCAGCCGTGGGCTCCCACAGACCTCAGGGCAGTACCCTGAGCCTGCTGGTGGCTGAGCACCATCTTTGCAGGGTGCAAAGCCCATGCCTGCAGTGTCTGCCTGGCATTCAGCCTTACCTCTTTAGTATCATAGAATAGAATAGTCTGGGCTGGAAGGGACCTCTAAAGGCCATTAGTCGAACCCCCCTGCCATGAGCAGGGCTGTCAGCAACTAGATCAGGTTGCCCAGAGCCACATCCAACCTGGCTTTGAAAGCAGAAGTTTAACAGTGAGGTGTGCATGATTCTCTTAAACAACGCTGCCCCAGAAAATGCCCAAATCTGCCCTACGCTCTTAACAGCAAAGGAGGCAGCAAGGAAACTCAACGGTCTTATTTTCTCATCCTTTGCCCTTTGCAAGAGGTCAACTGGTGGGGAGGACCACTGCTGCTCTGCCCTTTCCCTGGCCCTGACGTAAGCCTTGCGGGCAGCTCAGAGGGGTTGGGACCTGGGGGTAAGCAGCTGCCTGGGCTTTGCAGGGAGGTGGCAGCTCTCATGCTGCTGGAGAGGCACCAGGAGAGCAGAATGGGGCCACGAGACCAGCTTGTCATCTGCTTTTCCATCTCCGCTTTGCCGCTTAACCCCTTGCCCCTCCTCGTAAAAACAAACACGTGCAGCCTGACTTCCAGGTGCTTTTGCTGGTTAAATGCCCATCGCAGCAGACACAGCCTGGGGAGGGCTGGGGCCATGCTCAGGCCGGGAAGGAGAGGAGGTTTTCTCCCCAGGCCTCTGAGCTCTGCAGCTGCGATTCAGCCCGGGGGCTGGACTGGCACACAGGTGGCTCAGGCACTCCCGACGGAGCGGGAATGACCTCTGGATCTGTAGCTCCACTGTCCCCAGCCCTGGTGCTTTCCCATCTGGTTCTTGCTATTCCCGTAAATCCCCGCTGGCTGCTTAATAGCAAGCGGGGAGTTTCAATGAAGCTGAGGTCACTTTGACTCGCCAAATGTCGCCGCTTCTAAACTGGAACCAGACTGAGCCGAGGGCAGCGTTTGTGCTGGGGGGAGCAATGACAAAGTGTCCTACGACTCCTTGTCAGATGTTGATCACGAGCCCACAGCCAGAGCTCAAGGTTTGCTTTGTGTGAGCAAGCACTCTGGAGCACGTTTGTGAACATGCCACTGAGTGGACTGTCTTTTCTTTAGACATGGGTTATATGCCAAAACCCTTAAATATTTTGGGGGTTTTGTGCATACCCTTTGTATATACCTAAAGCTGTCTGATGTACCCAGCCTTTGAATTACTCTGTCCCTGTGAGGAATATGAACAAGCACTCAGTAGCCCAGCACGAGCAAAGAAATTTCCATATATCTTTAAGGTCAGCGACAGCTGGAACAGATGATTTCTGACAAACACTTGGCTTGCAGATCTGTCAGTAGCACCAAGGCCCTGTGGCTAGTTAAGTACTACTGAAACACACACACACACACACGCACACACACCCCAGCCTGGCTTTCTTCACTCTGGGGCTCTGGCTTCATTGTGCCATCTCTGAGCAGCCTTACGCTGGAAGAGCTGCCTATGAGACTGCTGCTCAGCAGGGATCTGCTCTTGGTCTGAGGACAGAAGAATTGAAGCTGCTCTTCCACACAAAGCTTGAGGGCCCTGCAGAAGAAGTGGTTATGCTGTCATCATACCCTCCATCCAATTTTTTTTTTTTTTTCCCTTCCTTTCCTCCTAAGAAAGAAATGCGGGAAAGCTTTTGGGGAGAATAGTGTTTGCCGATCCTGGTCAAAGCATGGTGACAAATGACAGCTGGAGAAGCATGACAAGGCATGTAAACTTGAGCTAATGGAAGCCTATGTGCCACCAGAGTGTTTATTCAGGCCCGTTATTGTCAACAGAGACTCCTTTACAGGACAGGTATTGTTTGTAGTAAGAAGTGCACCATGAAGGGGAATGTAGCTTTGAATTCTATGAATTCACCTCTTCAAAACAAATTAAAAAAAAAAAGTCCTTAACCCATCCTTACATAGAGTAATGGTAGTACCTAAATACCTGCTTATGTCTGCATATTTTCAGTTTAATCAGCCTGCGTTCCATAAATCAAACTCCATCTTAATTGCATTCTTCTCATCAGTACTGTTGAACTCATGTTACTGTCCCAAATGTATGTATCTGGTTTGTCACCTTGAAGCTGTGTCTTTTGATATCACCAACTGAAGCAGGATCAAAAAAAGAAACAGTATCAGTGGTATCCCAATGTTTTCTCCCTGCAGAACAAGCCATCACCCTTCCTGTTCTGGGTTTTCAGCAAACAATAGTGAGAGTTCATTTTGAATAAAATTTACTGATTTGCAGCCATTCAGACAAAATCCATACAAACTCTTAACCCGGCATAAACAAAGCACCAAATCTTGTTTTAAGGCTGCATGGGAATGCACTGTATCCAGTCTGTAGAAGTAGGAGATAAATATCCAAGGGGTTTTGCTGATCTTTGAATGAATTTAAGACATACGTCTTTTTGCCCTTTTTTTAAAAAAGCATACTACAGCTGTAGAGTTCTGCTGATCTCATGGACCTATATCGATACTGCTGAAGTGGATGTCAGCTGGCAGAGACTGAGAGCTCAGTGAATCTGAAATAGGACTAGATACTTAATACAGGTAACAAACTTCATCCACATTAAGCAATTTAAAATAGCATTCAAGGTTTGGCTATCAGATCTCCTGAGTTGCACCATGGAGAACTGAGTGTGTGATGGCACACACTAGAAATTCATGATCAGTCTGTTTCCGATTCCCCTCCAGCTTTCTGAGACAGATACTTAATTTCATCATGCCTCACTGTCTTCTGCTTTAAAAAAATGTCACACTCAACAGTACCTCCCTCAAAAAGATACTGTGAAATTTAATTTTCTATACACTTTGTGGAGATGTTCTGGAGAAAAGATCTCTTCAGAGATATGTATCCGTGCAAGGAAGCAGTTATCAGTTTAAATGATGAACATTACCATGCACTGAGTTTTGAGCTGGGAGAGAAGAGTCCTGCTGCAAACGCTGTCTCTTGTCCCCTGGCTCGCTGGGTCTTCTACAGAGACGGCTGCTGTGCCAGGGTGCCAGTAAGGCTCCCTGCACAGTCCGGGTGGAGATGATTTAGGGACAGGCCTGGATGTGTTTGGGGTATGCCGGGTCACCAGCTAGAGCCCTCCCCAACGTTACTTAACTCCCAAAGCTGCAGCAGAAGCTGTGGGAAGGCAGTCCTTCAGCTGGAGATAAAGTTTTAATCTCTCCCTGTTTTCATTGGCACTTCTGCTGGCTGGGGACTCGGGAAACGTGTTTGAGTCCTTTACATGTGTGGCATTTTGTGCAGCCTTGGGAGGACCCTGCTTACCAGGCTCTGCTCTCTAGTTCACCAGAAACATCACTGAATTTCTGAGCCTCTTGGGAACTTAACTTGCTGTTATTTGAAAAATGTCTGCTTCTGGTCTTAAGGTCCTCTTTGTAGTAAAGCTTTGAGGGTTGGCTGTTGAAGCCTTTGTGAAGCAATTTAAGCGGTAAAATGTAAGAAGCTGCTCCTGGAAATAAGTGGAAATTGAAAGAAATTATATATTTGAGTTGATTTGGGACAGAATGTGCAAAGCATTTTAAGCTGGAGAAACAGTGAGCAGTGGATGGTGGAAGATTTGCTCTCAAGTGTTTCCGTTTTTCTTTATCAACTTGAGAAGTGAGTGAATAGCCAGTATTTGGTTCAAGAAATATATGCCCAGACGTCTGCAGTCAGCGACAAACTCTCTCAGATGCTACCAACACCAGAATTAAAACTCTAGTAGTTGCATCTGTGCTTAAATACTGCGCTTGCTACCAAAGCACTTGACAAAGTTTCCTGGCCAATGCAGGCAGTAATTAATTGGTTTATACATGTTTACTCTGGACAGAAACTAACCCCTTGTTGGTAAAACCCATGCACAAAAGTGGTTTCAGCTAAGAGCCTGGACTCAAAGAATCCAGGCTGGAAAGCCTGTACCTTAAGTCACCTACACAAAACATCTTGTTTCCTTTTGCTTTCTTTAGGACTTATCTTTGAATTTTTATGATGGAGTATGTTGCAGAGATCACCTGCTGCCCCTGACTCAGCGCTCTGGATCTGTAAGTGGCATAAATGTAGCATCGGCATGGCTCCCTGCCCAAGCCAGCCAGCCTGCCTGGCTGCAGGGTGGGCTGTCGGGGTGCCTTGTCCCCTGCGGGTGGCTGCAAGGGTGCTGTGTCTCCGCATGGCCCAGTGATGGAGGGCCAGGCAAAGCTGACCGAGGGCCTCGCTACAGCGCTCAGTTATGCTGTGGAGAAGTGAGCATAGCCCCTACTCTCACTCCGCAGCACTTCGTACATTGCTTTGCCAGTCTGGAAGGGTAGGACATTGCAAGGCACCTTCAATAACATAGCACATCACTACTGAGAGCCCAGTTTTATTAAGAATCTTTGAAATTCCCAGGCTAAAACCAGGTGTGCTTTTCTAAAGGTGCTTCTGCTGGAAGGTTAGTTTTGTATTAGTTACCATCCAGGAGAGAAATGATGCCATCAGTATACAGCAAGTCATTTGTCTCTAGAAGGGTTAAGGCAAAGAAAACTGTGAGTCATTAGAAAGTAATTCCCTTATTTGAAGCACACATGAAACAGGAGTCCGGATGGCAAAGGAACAAAGCCTCATTCTTTCATGCGCATTTGCTGAACGCCTTGGTGTCTTAGATAAAGAACAAGTATCTACTAGCGGATTAACATTATGAAAAAGTCAGGATTAAAAAAAAAAATCTCAGTGAGGCTGTGTAATTGAAGCTCCATAGCAGTTCAAAAGCTTAGGCCAGTAAGCTCCTGGTCACCAGCTAATTCATGTATTTTATGACAAGAAGGCAGAATGCTAATCATCAGGGCAGCATATGGAGGGGAAGAACCAGAGGGGCGCGTGGATATTCAGTGACAACCATCCGAACTTCAGAGGCAGTACAGAGGGCTATTTAATGCACTCCCTTTCGTTGTCTGAGAGCGCTGACCTCACTGCTAATCCTGCCCCTCCAGGGTACTTCATTTCCAGCATTGCTCAACCCAGTCAGGTCTGTTTAACAATCTCTTTTCTGAGTTACTCTCTTTGAAGAGGCCCTATTTTCTGTTCAGTGACATGAAAGAGATACTGATGTTGATTATCAAAGGCATGTGCTCCAAACCACCAAGCGTCTAATGCCCAAGGGAGGTAATATTATCTCTGCCTTTAAGGTTTACATCCTCCCGCCAAGAAAGATGTGGTGGTTAACTAGCACATCTTTTTTCCTTCCTACTAATTTTACAGGAGCTATTAATCAGAGGGGAAAATTAACTAATTCTTCAGCTTGTAGGTCATGCTAGGGCAGCACTCTCATCTAGATTAAAAGGACTGCAGACTGATGCAAAGTCAGCTGTGCTATACCTTGCAGCAAGATGGGTTTATATACAGCCTTTTCACTGTATTGGACCAAGGAAGTTTCACAGCATTTTCTCAAACCCTGTCCAGTGACTGCAAACCTTGGCCCAACGGCACAGCTGGAGGGCTGGTTGCCCCCACCTACTCCTGCCTCTGGGAGGAGTCTGCTCCACCTACTGCTGCCCTGTAAATTCAATCAACATCTGCCCATTCACCACGGAGGAAAAGAAGATCTCCTGAAGAAGCAGCTCTTGGGCATTCACCTTTTGATGATGAGGGAAGGCCTGTCTACCAAGCAATCATCATTCCCTGGGCTTTTAACCCAGAAATCCTTGAAATGTCACTGTGGGCAGGTAGAGCTCAGAGGTAAAAAAAAAAAAGAAGCAATTGCTATCTTAAATGAAAACTATTGTACAGGGTTTCTTTCTATAACGTTTCCCTACTCACCAGCTGAGCAAATTAATCTGATTCAGGGCTGCAGAGAGAGTTGTGGCTCATCTTAATTGCACAAAGCAGTGACAATCGACACCATTGCTGAAACACATCTGAAGCCAGGATGATTGTGGATTTGCAACACCCTGTCCTCTCTGATGCAGTGAAACAAGTGTTGTCCCATCATATGAGATTCACTATACAAAAGCATCTATACTGGGCATGCACGGTATATATTGTGCTTTGTACTGTAGATTCTGGGGTCTAAACTCAATGGCTTGAGGGGTCTTCTCCAGCTTTGTGTCAATTAAGATTACATGAAAGGAGAGAGTTTTTTCTTGAGATGGGAATTGAATCCTAACATCCTAACCTTGTGCTTCTCTGCAGGACTATTTGTTTTGTTGTTTTTTTTTTTTCTTTCTTTCTCCCTCACTCTTAATGTACACGCTGACTTCCAAGATGACACAAGTAAGCGAGCCCAGAAGGCTGAAGGAAACTGTTTAGCTAGAGTCAGCTTGTCCTGGTTTAGTGGTATAGTGCTGTGCTTTGGATTTAATATGAGAATAATGTTGATAACACACTGATGGTTTTAGTGGTTGCTAATTAGTGCTTATACTAAGTCAAGGACTTTTCAGTTTCCCATGCTGTGCCAGCAAGGAGATGCACAAGAAGCTGGGAGGGAGCATAGTCAGGACAGCTGACCCAGTCTGGCCACAGGGATATTCCATACCATATGACATCTGCTCAGTATATAAAACTGCAGTTGGCCAGGGGGCAGGAATGACTACATGGGGATGGGTTATCGATCACTGGGTGGTGAGTAATTGCTGCATTGAGCATCACTTGGTTTTGTATATTCATTTATCATTATTATTATTGTTATTTCCTCTCCTTTTTCTGTCCTATTAAATGGTTTTTATCTCAGCCCATGAGATTTTTTCTGGTTCTCTCCCCCATTCCACCCGGGGGAAGGAGGCAAGCGAGCGACTGAGTGGTGCATAGTTGCCAGCTGAGGCTGAATCATGACAGGGCTGGATCAGCATTTCTTTTATCTTTTGCGCATTTCAAGACCTCAGAAAGAATATTGCATTCACAGAGGTTGTTTGTTTAAAAGACACACACAAATCCACACTAAGTGATTTCAAGATACTGTGTGCATTGATAATGAAAACAATATGTGTAGATATGTTCACACAATTTTCAATTTTTGTTTGTAATAACATGTTGGCTAAGAGGCTTTAAGGTGACAAAAACTGGTCATATAAGCAGCTAGATAGATTTATTACTATTAAAGTAGGTCAGGTACTCTTTTTGAGCTGAATACCAAAAAATCAAGTGAAGAGTATCTAATTTCTCTTCAGTGAAATATGGCCATGTGAGTTTTTATAGCATTTTACAAATAAATTGTATCAGCACACTGACTAAACACTTTTCTAAGTGTCATTTTAACAGAGCATCTGAAAACAGAATGAACATGAAATTCTCCACTGCCAATGTTTGCATCACTCTTAATTACTCTGAGAATGAAAGAGCACCAAGATATGTTCAGACAGTTCAGTTCTGATGGAGAGTGATTTTATTCAATAGTGCGTTCAATGCACATGTTAATACATTTTACGAAGACTGTGTTTATTCTGCCAACATTTAGCCCTGGAACAAAGTACAATGGCAGCGGTGTATACAAACGTGTGTAAAAGCCCATACCAATGACATCTGCCCTGGGTAGATCAAAAAACCAGGACCCTTCCCACAGGGGGGAAAAAAAAAAAAAAAAAAAAAAGTATGGTTTCAGTTTTATCTTGATTTGGAAACCAAGTGTCCTGGCTCATCACCAGCATCAGACTTCTGTTCTTTTATGCTCCAGCCTCTGGAAAGTCCAGCCTTGGACCAAGGCCATCGGGTAATAACTGGAGGCTGCCAGTGATCCAAAAAACAGGAGGAATTGACATAATGGCAGGGCTGGAGCTAACCAGACTAAATGAACCTCTGTTCCTCAGTCGTGACTTGGAGGGAGCCATGGAAAGAGCTAGGAGATAGTCCAGTCTCATGCTGAAACCAGGACAGGCCTCTCATGGCAGATCCACAAAGTTCTGAACTGAGTATCAAATGCTGGTTATAAGCTGCATGATGTATTTCCCCAACTATCTTATTTCCCACTAGGAGAGTTGATCTTTTTTGTAGAATGTTCTTACAGTTCAAGTATTCCTTGCTCCAAGCAAAGGCAAGTAACTTTACTTCATTTTAATGTGATTACAAATAATACCTAGATGTTGGCTGATCTAACTTATTCCACTTGTGTCATCATGTGTACATAAGCCCTAAAAACTTTATTTCAAAAAAATATTTTTAAAAATATACATTTTTAAAAAATGCTTTAGCAATTTATCTTGCTTTGGGTTTTTTAGACTAGCTGTGAACTAAGCTGTTAATATATATAGCTCTTACATTGGAAATGGCAGAGCTATAATGAAAAGACTACATTTACAGCCAACAACATCTGCATTTGCTCTTGTCATTTGACAGAAAATGAAGAAGTTTTCTGATAGGCAAGCCGTGCAGCTCTGAGTAGCTATATCCTCTTATCTTGCATAATCTGCTGCATTAAGCGTGTTTTAGAAATTAAGACTTTTCAGAGGAGGATTCTGGTTTCAATGCCAGTACCTTTATAGGAGTGGAACTCATTAACACACCAACATTTCCATTTCAGTGACATTCCTACCATTTTGATGGGATCTTCTGCTTTATGGGGGGAGTTTTTCTGAAACTGTTTCATTTTGGGTTTCCTTCAACCTGAACACTCAGTTCCTGATCTCAGAACCACTGGAATCCATGGAACTTTGACCACATCCCCCAGGTATAATTGGGTATATGTTAGCCTGCTGTGAGCAGGCTACACAATAACTACATGAATGCTACACAGACCATACCTAAATAAAGGCTGTTACTAAAGTGGCATTTCTAATACTCTGCAGTATCTACCTCCATTAGATTGATACAGTCAAAATGCCTCCACTTTTTCATAATTTATCTTGTAGGCAGTGTATAGATTTTTCCACTGATGCAATTTCCACTACCGAGTTGAGCCAGTTGGCTGACTTAGGCCCATTTTTGATCACTTGAATCAGCTGATTAACCACCGCTGCCAACACCACCCATTTTGCCAATGGGCTGGGTAGCTGTGAGCAATTACAGAGCACATTCAGGCAGGGTATGATCTTCCCTAGAATGAACACATGTTTTGTGGAAGCTCCATGTCCATTTTTTCCTTCTCCATCCCCATTTCATATAATTCTTGAGTTCAAATGACATCCAAACTATAGGCTGCATTCATCATCTTCATTATAGCCCTGCCAGTGACCAGCACCCTGAAAAGTGTCTTGTGAAATTCATAGAAATGTAATGTTGATGTTTAAAGAAGTCACAGTATTTTATCCTAATGGTGTCAGTTCTCTGTGCTGTGAAATTTTGCTGTTGGTCTGCCCAGTATTGTTAAACAATACTCAATTATTTTATATTCAGGAAGGGACAGTAAGTGGGTTTATTTTTTAGTATCTTGAGTTGTTATAAGAAGTGCTGGGGCCAAGTCCAAGTTATAAGAAGTGCTGGGGCTCAGAGAACATCCACCCACTGCACTAAGTTCTCAAATGGTTAAGGACATCTGTGTTACTTAAACTGAGCAGCTTTTGTGACCTTAAAATTAGGTAGGCTATTTCCTCACTTTTCTTTATTCCCTCCTGAAGCCAGAATTTTTCCTGGATTTGTTCATACGACAGTAATAATCCATCATAATAAATTTCAATTACAGTGCTCCTCTCTTTTGCATGCCAAGCCTCCCTGAAGAATTCTGCCAGCTTCTTTTATAGGATTTATTTCCCCAAACATACTTAAGTAGGTGGTTTAAAGGTTCCATACCAAAAATCATGATTTTTCTGAGGCCACTTTCCCTGTGCTTATATTGCTAGAGAGAGATACACAAAAGCATTATATAATTTATTGAAAATTGGAACTGATCTGGATAGTTCTTCTCCTTCCATTACACTGCTCATCTGAGCTCAGCAACGATCAGAGAAATGCTGGTGGTCTTGAACATGAACTGATACATTTTTCCAGTTGACAGCTTTTGAATGGAGACACTGTTGGCCCAATAACTCTTTTTCTGGGCAGAATTTTTGCATGCAAAGCAACATATGCAACCTGTGGTCAAAGAGTAATGTAACCATTCTTAGTCAGCTATTTCATCCTTATGCAGTCATCTTTCAACACTGCAGTGTGGTAGAAGATGACACTTGGATGGTTTCAAACAGATGTGTTATTGTCATTCTGATTATGGCACAGCCGAGGGCTTTGATCAGCACAGTAGGCAAAAAGACTGCTGGCAGTATGGAAGAGCTTATTTTTAAAAAAATGCTCCTAAAATAAAAAGCTGTAAATCCAAATTTAATCTTCTAAGCCCCAAGCTCCCCTCCATAACTCCCAGTTATGGCCACACATCCTGAAGAAATAATGTAACATATTAACACAGGAACGAGGAATAAAATAATATTCCATTCATAAATCATCTTAAACTTTGCAGTCCTATTCCCACCTCCAAATCCCTAATGAGATGCAGAGTAGAAAGAAGAAAAGGCACAGCAACACACTGCCTCCTCCTGTGTGTTTGCGTATTAGAACAGGGCTTGTTCCTTGGCTGGGCTGCTGACCACCGCTGCAGCACCGATATTCATGTGCCCTTCAGCTGCTTCTTCTAGTTTCGCCACTGATCCATGGGAAACTCCACTTCAATAGGAGTTGTGTAAGATTGCCAGGGAAAGCTTCTTTGCAATCATACACTGAGCATGGGAAATGAAGATCTGGGTCAGAGTGGTCTGTGGGAAGATGCAGTGTGGCCCATATTCTTCCATGCTGTGGCCCCAAGCAGGGAATAAAAGAGAAGGAGGAACAACTAGTTCCTGGTAAACCCTGCACAAGTTAAACATCTCCTGATGCTCTCATGTGTGTTAAGCTGTCATCAAACTCTTAGAGAAGAAAGGGATGTCATCATACAATTCTGTCCATATCCTAAACCAACATCTTGTCCCAGTAATGAAAACATTTGCTACCATGAGGTACAGACCGTTTTTTCCTGCTAGGTCTTGAATTGAGGACAGAGCAAAGCCATACTGCTGTGGGAGCAGAGCCAAGGAGTTTCTGCTACAAGCTGCCTGCTGTTTCTCCAGGGTGGGCAGGATCAAGCCCTAGCCCCAGTGGAAGAAAGGCAGTGGGGTTGCTCTTACGGTAGGTCTTGTCCAACTGCACGAGGAAGAAGAGCAGCTTCTGTGTAGTCAGCCAAGCCAGAGTCTCTCCCACGAGCAGCCAGGCTATTTACCAAGTTTTTTCTCTTGTTTTATTCTGCCTGTGACCACATCTCAATTGTCATTTGAAAGCAAAGCCATGCAGGCCGCCTTCTGGGACAGCCCCCTGCAACGCCCCACGGTACGGCCTGCTTGCTGCTGCAGGAAGCCCTCCCTGCCTCAGTGACTTAGCAACAGCCGTGCCAAAGCTCTGCACGCTAACTATTGCCTGCAGCTGCTTCAAGAATCAGCTGCTCACTTGGGGCCGAAACAACATCAAGTTAGAGTAGACCCTGCTCAGTCCCCAAGTCTACATGGAGGAAATTGTGAGAGGCAGCTTGGCCCGTGGCATGCGCTCACGTTGGTAGCACGACAGCAGTCCTGACAAGGCTTTGAAATACACTCTTTGGGGGCAGTGAGGAGGGGATCATTCATACTTTTGCAGCTCTTGTACTTTTTCAGTCAAGAAAGACCTCACCACAGCGCACACAATGGAGCAGGAGAACGCACCGGTTCTCCCGAACACTTTTACAACGTGTTTATATGGTTCTTAGGGAGAAGAGGGCTCTTGTCCTTACTTGACTGTTGTGCCCTGTTGCATTTCACTTGACTTTGCTGATGAGCATGAGGAGCCGCTCTCATGAGCTGGAAAGTGTGCTCCCAGGCAGCCTTGACACTGACAGCCCATGTGGGGGGCTTGAAAATCTCCACAGGTGCCTTCATCCTCCTCCCCATCACTCTTCCACCTGCCTGAGGGGACTAGAGGCCAGCAAGCTGGCAAGGGAAGTAGCCAAGGAGGTGAGGGGAAGAGCAGCCGGGGGAAGGAGAGCTGGAAGCCTGGCCTGGGAAAGGGGAATATGGAGGCAGAAATATGAGGGGCAAAGAGATGGGCTTTGAGAAAGGAAAAAGGGAGGAGGTGGAAATGAGATATGATCCTCCCTAGCCTGCAGTTTCCCCATGCCAGGCATTTTACCTGTCTCTGTGACTGTAGCTGTCCTGCTCACGTGCTCTGAGTACTAACTACTGTATCATGTAGACTTCTGAACAAGGTGGTGGGAACCAGGGGGCTGAGGCTGAGGGGTGTGGCAGTAGCTGGCAGATCCTCCTCTTTGCTAGAGGAAGGGTGATATGCAGATGTTATGCATAGTTCTTTGCATCACTTGATCTGTTGAGAGCTTGCTCTCAGGTAAAAGTAGTTTCCTACACCTAAGGTATGGAGAGATGCCATAAGTGTGTCCTGTGGAAAGAGATCTTAAAAATTATATAGGAATCCATGCCATTGTCTCTGTGCTGAGCTACTAATGGCACTGGTACTTTGAAAAGGGTTTTATGGTCTTTACTGATCATAGTCTTCCCCCTCAGCCCTCTTCCTAAATTCCTGTATATGCTCCTGCTCTGTATTCAGTAAGCTGAATGAGTGAATGAACAAATAGTTCACATGCAGCATGAAATGCTAAAAACAAACTTTCATAAATGGATTCTAGTCTACAAGTGTCAAATTAAGAAACTGCAGCAGCTTTACCAATAAGTGACTTGGGCAAGGGAAGCAAGCAAAGGTACACCCAAACCATAGTGAAAGAAGCCAAAAATCAGACATCAGCCAACAAAGCTGACTAAATATATAGAGTATGAAAAAGAAAATACATAATAGGTATGCGAGGTCACTGTGGCCACCAGGAAATGGTGCCAAAATATCCTTGCTGGCTTGTCTTCCCTTGGCTTAGACTACATGTGGAGCCCATACTAGGCATCAAGCATGAGCCTGACCTGGTCTTTCATCGGCTCAACAGCTCATCCTTGAGAGGCTGCATGACCTGTTTTTGACACAGACACTTGCTTGTCCTTAGGGAAAAAAAAAAAAAAAAAAAAAAAAAAGCTGAAAAGTCTGATCTGATCTCGCCTCATTGCCCCTGAAATGAGGCCACCTTTCAAGGTTTCATCAGGATCACATCCACTGATGTTATAACAGTAATTTCTGATTCTCAGCTGTGATTCCTGAGAGCTAGAGCTACTGAAAGCAGCCCGATCTGGCTTTTTCGTTTGTAGTTCTTTCTCCCCTGCACTAAATGTCATAGATTTCAAGAGGTGAATGTTTCAAAGGCTGAATGTAGTCCAAACGTCACGTTGAGGCAAAAGCATTTTATTAGTGTTTTATATTTCTTTAATGAGATTTGTCATCAAGCTCTGTAGATGGCAGTAAGTTAGTTTTCTATAAGGTATTTTGTTCAAGCACTTATGCTTTAGGGCATGTGTTTGTGTTTCCCTCCAAGCAGGTAAAGGGATCCCCTGTGGGATCAACCTGCACTGAAAGGTAAATCATAGAATCATAGAATCATAGAATTGTAGGGGTTGGAAGGGACCTCGAGAGATCATCGGGTCCAACCC
>KL264300.1:0-28643 GCA_000699545.1 Podiceps cristatus | reverse complement strand
TATATATATTAAGTTATTCGTGTGGCTTCTTAAACTGAAAAGCTGATATACTACTTGGCTTTTGAGCAGGAACTGGACAACTGAAAGGCTGTTGTCTTGGTGTCAAAGGTCTGCCTTTATCCCTTCTGTCATAATTATTCCAGGTATGATCAGGTCTTGAATTTCAAGTTTTAAACCAGCAACTCTTAGTTAACTCATGCTTTGTTAAGTATAATAGCTGAATTCTTAACATTCCATCCAGAATTAAGAATTTAAGTACAGAAAGTTGCAATACCAAGTTGCAAAAATTCCAAGTATACGGGAGTTAAGCAATCCCAGAATTGAGATCATACATAAAATTAACAGTCTCCTTGTGCTTATGTAATAGTCTTTAATTCTATAACATTTTTTCCTTTTTAGTAGACTTTGAAACATGGAGGAAAAATTAATAAAACCAGAGTAAACCTTTAGCTTGCCTTCTCATTCTTCTTGCTAAGATCAGCAAAGACCTTTTGTACGGGTTCCCTACAATCTTCACTCACACTCCCACCATGTGAACTTTTTACCTGCTCTTCAAATTTCATAAAGACATAGATCTAGGACAGTCTATCACATATAATTGTGACATCCACACTAAAGAAACATGAAAATTCATAGACCTGTCATGGCCTGTAGAGGTCCTGATTTATCTAGTGGCCTTCTATGATGTGTAGCCTTCTATGTAGCCTTCTAGTGGCCTTCTATGACTGTGTCAGTGGGCAAGGGATGTCATCTGCATAGAATTCTACATATGCCATCTACATAGACTTCTGTAAGGCCTTTGATACAGTCCTCCACAGCATTCTTACCTCTAAATTGGAGAGAGATGGGTTTGATGGATAAGGAACTGGCTAGATGGCCACATCCAGAGAGTTACAGTCAACAGCTCAATGTACAAGTGAAAACCAGTCATAAGTAGTGTCCCTCAAGGGTCCATACTGGGATCAATACTATTTAGTATCGTCATCAACTACATAGACACTGGGACTGAGTGCAGTGTCAGCAAGTTTGCAGATAACACCAAGCTGAGTGGTGCAGTGGATATGCTAGAGGGAAGGGCTGTCATCCAGAGAGACCTTGACAGGCTTGTGGAGTGCACCCATGTGAACCTGATGAAGTTCGGTAAGGCTGAGTGCAAGGTCTTGCACCTGGGTTGGGGTAATCCCCAATAATAATACAGACTGGGGGATGGAATGGTTGACAGCAGCCCTCACTCCATCATGTAACTCTTTCCATGATCCACTTAAACCAGGTCTTTTTAGATAGTCTTGTAACCAAAACTATGCAGCTCTTATGATGTATCTGAACTCCGAACTAGGGGTTTAGAGTTAATTTCATCAAGAATTCAATGCTACTAGTGTTTCATCAACATTAGACTGCTAGATTCTGCAATAAATACAGAAAAGATAACCTATCTTATACAATTAACTTGTTCATAAAATCCCACGGATCAACACACTTACTGCTGAAAAGCTAACAAACCTCTAAATAAAACCAGCATTCTCTGGCATTTAGTTGAGCTTTCAGATAATGCTGCATCTGTTTTTAGAACACAGCACCCAACTTACAAAGAGAAAAAAATCTCTTAGCGGGGGGATACTCCTTTTGTGAAATAAATTTTAATTTAGTACAAGATGCTCATGTCATCATATAAGCTTATTGCTAGGAAAGAAAAACTTCAACTCTACACATCTGTGGATAATATAACAGCACATAATGCTGAAACCTACACAGACAATAATTAAGCAATTTTAATTTACACTGGAACAAGATTATACCTTCAAAATAATATTATCATAAATTCCTCTTCTAAAACATCTAAATTTAAACAACCTTTTTCTCTAAAATCTCTATAATCATTGCCACCAGAGCTTCTAATAGAAATAACCAATGGAACCAAGTCTTGCCTAAAATGCTATCACTCTGTATGGTTGAAAACTGAACAGTCATTCTTGTGACGGTTGGTTTAGTTCTCATAGACATAGATGATGAATAAGGGACATCAGTGCCCAGTTGCGAGTGGGCAAATATGTTTCAGAAAACATCTACTACATCCCTGACCTCTCTGTCATGCTCTTCCAGGGAGACTCACAGCAAGCAGGCACAAGGGGAGTTTGGAAGCTTGAATTCTTAGCTCAACAGTCTGCAAAAAGCCCCAGACTCAATAGGGATATTGTTCTTCAGACCCACTATAATCAAAGAGTACAGTGCTGTGTTGAAAGGGTCAGGCTTATCCCCACCTCCTGTCCAAGCCGCATGTTCTTGCTCCTCCTTTGCAGTCAATTGTTGGGATTGTATAGCTGTGGATCAGAGGCTTTTGCAGAATTATTTTTTAGTATTCATAGAATAATAGAATCATAGAACAGTTTAAGTTAGAAGGAACTTTTAAAAGGTCATCTAGTCCACCCCTTCTGCAGGGGCATGTTCAACTAGATCAGGTTGCTCAGAGCCCCATCCAACCTGACTTTGAATGTATCCAGGGATGGGGCTTCTACCACTTCTCTGGTCAACCTGTTCCAGTGCTTCACCACCTGCATTGTAAAGAATTTCTTCTTTATGTCTAGTCTGAATCCCCCTCTTTTATTTTAAAACCATTACCCCTTGTCCTATCACAGCAGGCCCTGCTAAAATGTTTCTTCCCATATTGAAAAGATGCAGTAATCTCCCTGGAGTCTTCTCTTCTCCAGGCTGAACAACCCCAACTCTCTCAGCCTGTCCTCACAGCAGAGGTGCTCCAGCCCTTGGATCATCTTTGTGTCCCTCCTCTGGCCCCGCTCCAACAGCTCCGTGTCTCTCCTGTGTTGAGGCCCCAGAGCAGGAGGCAGCACTGCAGAGGCAGAGACCAGGGGCGAAATCACCTCCCCCGACCTGCTGGCCACGCTTCTCTTGATACAGCCCAGGGTACGGTTGGCCTTCTGGGCTGCCAGAGCACATGGCCGGCTCAAGTCCAGCTTCTCATCCACCATCACCCCCAAGTCCCTCTCAGCAGGGCTGTTCTCAATCCCTTCATCCCCCAGCTTGTGTTGATGCTGGGGGTTGCTCTGACCCAGGTGCAGGACCTTGCATTTGTCCCTGTTGAACCTCATGAGGTTCACCTGGGCCCACCTCTCGAGCCTGTCCTGGTCCCTCTGGATGGCATCCTGTCCCTCAGGCATGCCCACTGTGCCACTCAAGCTTGGTGTTGTCTGCAAGCTTGCTGAGGATTGAGCTTGCACTCGATCCCAGTTCTATGTCATTGATGAAGATATCAGCTGGAAATTCTCTCTTCCTGCAGAATGGCCAATACT
This sequence comes from Podiceps cristatus, assembly GCA_000699545.1. NCBI lineage: Eukaryota > Metazoa > Chordata > Aves > Podicipediformes > Podicipedidae > Podiceps > Podiceps cristatus. The sequence continues at coordinate 25,338 of KL264300.1, read as the reverse complement.
GTACACAGCAGAACAGATGAAACCATGCTGTTTGTTTCTGTGAATGTATTAACTTATTTTCACTATCCTATCCCTGTTCCAGATACCATATAAACATCGTTTGGCTATTTTTGCACGGCTCTTGCATCTGGGTTCACACCTAAATCCAGAAGTACGCCAAAGATACCTGCCTGATTTGGAATTCTGTTTTATCAGAACATCACAAGGTTCTTAAAATGTTTAAATGAAGCATGTAACCTCCAAGAAGAAAAACAATGTCCTATTCAGTTATGGATATCTTTTTTATCATTCAGCAAATAAGTTAAATACTTATTTCTTTTTCATTATTTGATCAAGTATAGTTACAGGTTTTGGAGGATTTTATTTTCAGAGTGGTCTTACAAATTGCAAGGCTGAAATAATGGCCCAGTTGGAGCTTAAGAGAATTTTGTCTTTTGCACCTAGATTTAACCCTCACAGTCTTTTAATGTGCCTAGTGATGGCTAGCGCTAAGCAAATTGTAGGTGCTTAATAAATACATAGATAATAGTAGCACACAGTAGTTATAATTAGGGATCCTGAATAAATGGCTCAGCCATGCTTATTTTTATAGCTGGTGAACTATTCTGCTCAAATGAATAATCTCATTGAAGTCAGCGAGACTTGGAGGGGGTTAAATTTAGCATATCACACACGTCTCTGTAGAGCTGGAGCCACAGCTTGTGTAACAGAACATTCGTAATGTTCCCCAGGACCAGCATGGAAAAATGACTTGAACAAATCATTAGATGGCCACAGAAAAATGACTTAAGGATGTGACCCTCACAGACCTGATTTCCTGCAGGCTGCAGATGAACAGCAGTGCAAGCACTTAGAATAAAAGCTGTCTGTTTCTGTGGCCTTTGGAAAAATGTTCAGGACAATTTTCTTTTCTTTTACTTACATTTTTTACTAGAAGAGTTAGTACTGAAGGATAATTCGCAAAAAAATGTCTGTAGGCTTAAACATTTAAAACACTATTTTTGTGATTTTTATAAGGCCTAGATACTACAGTAGGATACGGATAGAGAAACAAGGCTTGCAGCTGGTTTCATTTAGTCCTATTAACAATCTGAAGACTGTGCTATATAGAAAATACACTGGCAATAAGACAGTGTCCTTGTAATATTCATAAAGGTGCTAGCTAGGTTCAGCTGCAGTCTGGTATTTCTACCCAGGAGCTATTTTTTCTCCCTTACTGTTATTTTTGCAACTGTAATGCATGAATCATGAAGAAAGTCTTTTTGCAGAAGCACATTATTATCCACCGACACCAGCTCCTTACATTTGCCACAACATTCCCTCAAACCACCTATTGTTATGAGGGCGCTGCTGTTGGTTAAATGCTATTATACAAATAACAATAATCGTATGTGCCTGCAGTTAATGTTAATTACTATGCGCTCTGCTTCTCTTCTCCTTTCGCCTATCTTTCCTCCAGTAACTCTCAGCAGAGGAACCGAAGACCCACCGTTTCTGTGCCCTTCCCGAAGACCGAAGGGGAAACAGAGCAAGCCCTCTGCCAGCAGTGGCACCAGTTAAAATGCAAAAAATGTGTTTTCAAGTAAGAGAAATGAGAAGCACTGATAACAAGGTTTTGGTTTTGGATGTACAGCAGAGGAAATATATGAAGCAGTGTCTTAATTCATTAAAGCACCAAAGCTTATGTGATAGCAGCTGCTGACAGTAGCAACATGCTGCCGGTTGGGACTGACTGATGGGTTCAAAGGCTATTGGCAGGGATGTGGGGAAAGGGACCGCTGATTAGCTGCACCATCACACTAAGCCCCATTCCCTCCAGAAATCAGGCTAGAAGTGGTCTCATTGCTTACATTTCCCAATGGTACCCAGAAGTTGGAGTCCTTGGGCTCACAGCATCACAAACGCCTCTTTTGAAGAAAAGAGGACAATCAGACAAAAACGCAAGTAGTAACCCCACACACCTATGCAGCATGAGGCAAATGTCTATGCAGAATCAGGCTCCAGCATTGTCTGGGGTACACACATCCTCCACTTTCCTTCTCAGTGACTGATCCACTGTATCCTTTTCCAAAATCAGACACTACTGTAACCATTTGCCTATTTTTTCATTTGCGTGACCATGGCTGCTGTTCCTTGTGGCCAGGTGAGTGCTTTCCACATGAGTTCAGTACTTTCTGAGTAGATCTACTGGATCTGACACTCTTGGAAAACCCAGGCACACAGACATTGATGGTATAATTCACTGTGTTTGAGTCAAGGATCCTGCAATATAGGAAATACATGAACTAGTACCTCTTGTCTCCTTTTATAGTAATTTGTCTGATCAATGTTAGGTGTCTATTTTTTTTTTATTGAATGCTAAAGATGTTCATTTTTACTCTTTGACTGTGAAGTGAGCCTCAGATGGCTACCTTGAGACACTGGTATCCTATACTAAGGATGTCCATAGCAGGCCAAAGGCATCTCATCCCTTGTCTGGGAATCCCCGTCTGAGCATTCCTCCACAGGCTAATGTACCCAGCACCCTGGGCTATCAATATGGTGTAGGATTTAAACATTTATAACAGCAGTAAGTACCATCAAATTACTGCCTAGCACTCCAATATTGCAATATTACTGAATTATAGAATCAGAGAATGGTTAGGGTTGGAAGGGACCTTGAAAATCCCCTAGTGCCCCCCCCCCTGCCATGGGCAGGGACACCTCCCACTAGACCAGGTTGCTCAGAGCCCTGTCCAACCTGGCCTTGAACACTGCCAGGGATGGGGCAGCCACAGCTTCTCTGGGCAGCCTGTGCCAGTGCCTGACCACTCTCATGGTGAATAATTTCTTCCTAGAAATTTCTTCCTAGAAATATTGTCCTCTCTCACACTATTGACACATCCTCTGTTTCTCGCACACTGAGCGGTTGTTTTCGGTATGCTGACCACTATGACATCTGACCAAGGGGTCAGAATGAAATCAGGGATCAGTTCCATGCAGAGGGCTGTTTCTTGAGGGGAAGACAGCTTTGTGAGGATCGGAGTGAGGACAAAGGCCTCTCTCACTGTCCTGTGCTTTTTTTCTTGCTGAAGCTCGTGCCCCTGCATGCCCATCTCCCATGCTGAATGTTTGTTCTAAGTTCACTCTTTGCTTAGAGCGTTTATAAAAAAGTGAGGCTTGACAAGGGGGAAGATTTACAGATACAGTCAGGTGCCTTAATTTCCTTTCTGAAGACAGTTCTCAGCTGCAGTTTCACCCCATCCCTCCTGTCAGGTCTGTAAGGTTTTGTCTCCATCTTTCTGCTCAACGTTTCAGGGAGGTGGCTGAGTAGTGAGAGACACGTCACAGCCTGGGGATGACATTTATTCCTGTGTGTCCCTGTCATGTGCAGATGGTAAGCTCGGGCTGCTGGTAGCTCTGATGATGGCTAGATGCCTCCTCGACTCCATTCTTAAAGGTGATGAATGATGCCGTTTTTCTGGAGGAAAATTTCCCCCCAAATGATCAAGGTGGATTTTAAAAGCTCAGCTTTTTTTGAATAAGAAGCATTTATTAACTGTCTGGGTGTTGAGATACGGTTAACTGGCAGTAGTGCCTACTAAAAAAAAAAAAACAAAAAAACAAACTGATAAGATTTTGGATTTTCAAGTATAGGAGGGTATATTTATTGCTAAGATATAACTGAGTTGACATAATCATGGATGAATTAAGGGAGCAGAAGAAACAGAGCTGCTTTTTTCGAAGGTCATCCATCCTCACACTCATTTTTCCCACTTCTTAATTAGTGTGAGGACCTGCTGTGTGAGGACCCCATCTCAATTTCCTTCACTCCATACTTAGATCCATTCCACTCCTAGCTTACCTGTGTCCATTTCTGCAAGTGTCTGTACAATTGGAAACAGGCATTCCTCCAACCAAAATGCTCTCTGAAGTCATTGTGGTTATGCCAAGAAAATGTTTGGCACAGAATGATTACAGTGTTTTTCTATAGACAAGAAGACATGCTGATAATTTCTTCGCATGATCTAGTTTATTAATACCTGAGGTTGATATTTATATCTGGAAACAGAATACAACCTGTCTGTATACGTGCAGTCTCTTCTTTAGATAAGGACAAAAGTCAGCCAGCTCCCACCTTCCCCACAAAATTCCCTGGTTCCTAACAGTCTGATGAAAGTACTGGAAGCCAAACAGGTAATTATTTATCTTACAGTCTCCTTTCCTTTCACCTCCAATTCAACATATTTTTAAAACTGTTTTTTGACAGGTAATTAATCTGTCAATAAGGTGCCGTTCTCCCAAACAACGGTCTGCAAGAAGCAAAATTGTCCAATAAAAATACACCTTCTTCTGTTACAAATATACTCTTCTACAGCTTATATTACAATCATATTTCTAATATTGCTCAATTTTAAATAGGCACACAAAGGGTTTTTTTTAATAATTGATCTTATATTCAACCCAAAATGTTGATCAACAACTCAGATTGTTCATCAAAATAATTGAAATATCCCATAAACTTCCAAAGATGCTGGAATGTCCAGATGTGATTCAGAACTGTGCCCTTACTTAACTATTGCACTCCTGATACTTCAGATTTTGATTTATCGAGATAGAACAATCTTGAGTTACTGTCACAAATATTTTTTCTGCTTAGAATGGCTTCACTTTGAAAGGTGTTTGGCCTAATCTGATCCCAGGAAAAGTGCAGAATGATTTCATGCACATAACCTATCAGGTAGGTGTGATAAAGTCACCGACGTGTTGTGTGCCACTGTCAAATCTCCGCCTTCAATGAAACACTTAACTTTTCCAACAAGACAGGTGACCTTCCCCTGGCTGGCAGTCTCCAGCCCTTGAACAGCACTAATCCCTCGTCAAGGGTTCGGCGTGAATCCTCCGTCTCTGCTGCTTTGTCTCATCAGCCCGCGCGGCAGGCAGTGAATGTTAAAGGACAGAGCGGTGTGTTAAGGAGTAAGCAAGGAAAAAGGAGGGTAACCTGTTTGTATGCACACTAGTGAGCCTGCGCGCTTTGCACGTGGGCTTGATTATTATGGTCTGATCCGTGCTGGTGTAAATGTTGTTGTTGGCCCACTGAAGCCCTTGGTGGACTTCATCAGAAAATGAAATGCTCTGATGCTAAATTCGTATTTCTATCCAAAGCTGGATTTTTTTGAGAGATATATCTGCTGGAGAAATTACTCAGGAACCTCTGCAGAAAGTCAGACAGGTAGCGCAGTCCCCCATCACCAGCTGCAGCCAAAAGGACCGTGAAGCCCCGGTAAGCACAAATAAACTCTTGCCCCGAGTATTTCCCCATCACCCAGCAGTGTGAGACTCGCAGGATTTCTGAACTAGAGGTGGCATCTGCCTTTAACAGTCTTTGGTGTCTCCATTTAACAGTCCTGAGCTGACTTAGCTGCCTTGGGAAGCCACGGAGGGTGGTGTGGCACTGCCGAAGCTTTGTCTGAAGTGCTCGCCTCAAGTCTTCGGTGAGTGCTTGACTGGCTGGCCCACGCTGAGCTCTCTGATGTCATTTGCAGTAAATTAGTGGGATTCAGATTGGCTCTATCTGCACAAGCTACAAGCACAGTCATACCTCATGTGAAGTGGTGCCAAGGTCCAGAGACAAATGACTTTGGATAGCAATTTTTGAAGAAATGCAGCTGGAATTGCTGGCTTCTATAGCTCATTAACTTACAGACCTAATTATGACCATTTAAGGTCAGTGTTAACTACCTTTTTGCAGGTTCTTTCAGCAGAAATATCCTGTAATTTGGGGGATGCGGGAAGGGCACAGACAGGATTCGTTTTTTTCTTTCTTCTTATTACTGCTCAGCACTAGAAATTTACATTATCCAAAGAGATATCGCTTCATAGCCGAACACCAACCTAGAATTAGCGTAAGGCAGATCGCTCAGTGCTCCCCCACCCCAGATGCCCAGTTAGAGGAAGCAATGGCTCTTCTGAGTCGGGCTGGAGCAGGGCAAGGACCAGCTGGCTGCGGGGCCAGGCTGCCCGGGAGCACCGCGGTCCTTCTCCCCCCGCCTGCCCAAGCTGACGGCCTGCTGACTGATCGCTGCTCTCCGGGACTCTTAACAAAAACATCCAACGCTCTTTGCCTCGCTCTACAAAATGAAAACAGAGTCTGAAACATGCACATTTTTGACAAAGTGAAATTCTTGTTTCTGAGCCAGGCCTGGGCAGGAGGCCGCACAGTTAATACAGTGCTAATCTGAAACTTTACATTTCTACCTTGTGCCATGAAATGTAATTTATATGTCTCTTGATTCTTAGCTAATGATTCAGAAAATAATACTTAGAAGAGGAGACACATTTGTTCTTAGAAAAGACCCATACATTGTGGGTGAGACTTTTGGTTAAAACGGTATAAACCATTTTTTTTCAAGTGGTGATCAACAGAAAAATTAAGAATTAATGTTCTGTGAAAAAAAAACAAAAAACCAAACAAAGCTCTTGATTCCTAAATTAAAGTTAAATTAAAACCAAAAAGTTTTCATTTAGAGTATTTTAATATGATATTTTAAAATAAAATGCTAGAATGAAACTTTCCAAAATTCTTTTCCCCTCTTGCTTTTTCCACTCATCATGGAGCAGGGTCATGAACAGTTGCTGACACCATCATGCTTTCAGTTAATGCAACACTAATGTGAAACATTTCAATAAGCTGTCTTCATGACATTTTTACAGGCACAAAAAAATCAGAGTAGTTGTCCTGGGGCATTGCAATTTTTGTGAGCAACTTGAAATGTGATTTACTGGCATTCATTTATGTAAGTGCAGCTTGATGTATCTAAATCAAACTAAACACAATGATTTTTAGGGGTAAAGATGATTGGGTTTGAATCTGGAGCATATGGAGTCAATGTTGTCTAAAAGTGACCGCTTAGTACCTCAAATATACTTACTTTATTTTAAGAACTAACTAATAGACTGTCTCAGGGAAATGACAATGTATTTGTCATGTATCAGTGTCAATTTGTCTAGCCAGTTTAAAAATCTGATCTTTTTATTTATTACTAGAAACCTACATTTGTAATGTTTAAACTGCTCGTCTATCATAGCCAATGATAAATAAAGGAAAAAAAATCTTTCCTTGTTTAAGGGTTAGAAAATTAAATACTTCAGTATTCATATTTTATTTATACTCTTTGAACAGAATACCAGCGAGAAAATTGCAGTATTATGTCTTATGATCAAAAATCTTTTCTCCTTTTCGAAGGGCTGTCAGTAATCTATTACTGACTAAAAGCATGTGAATTCCATGTTCGTCTTAAAGATACCATATACAATATTTCACATCTAGTTCACTTGGATTTCAACAATCAGCTTCTTTCAAAGACACCCTGACAATTCTAATGGTGAATTATTAAGTCTGGATAACAAGGACAATATTCACTTTCTTTATACTGCTCCAGCTAGAGTAGAAGACTCTATTAATTATCAGACCAGAAATAGGCTGGGATTTGCTTTGTACGCTGCTAAACAGTTTAACTGGAAGAGATGGGTTATATGTGGCACTAAATGACCTTTCTAAAAGCTTGTTTTTCCACCAACTGCTTGTGTTGAAACCAATTGCAGAAGTCATTCAAAATGAGCTGTTTATTGCTTCCTAAATGCATTTACTGCATGCCAGATGTCCATTTCAAAACATTCTGCTGTGTGCCTTTTAACTGACCCTACACCGAGACGCAACTGCCCATATCCATTACTCTGGAAATGTTGCTCACTTAGCAGTGGGCTGCCAGCCCAGCAAGCACTGGGGGGGACCTTCTTTGGTACCAAAGAGATTAGGTGAAGCAAAGCGACTACTCAGAGGAGATGGGTCACTCAGAAGGGCGATTGCAGCCCAGAGTAAACCAAATTGTCAGTGTTATCTAGCGAGCTGGCTGACAATAACAGCGAACACATGGCAATGCAAACTCCCAGCGTGGGATGCTTGCAGGGTCCCTGAAATTGCCTCCTCTCTTGTGCTCTAGACCTACTTTTTGACTGAGATGTGTTTTCTAGCAAGCCTGTTGACCTGGGTACTTTTCTTCCAACGCCTTAAACTACACGTAAGTCCCTGGCTTTTCTCATTCTGGCTCACAGCAGCCACCAGTGGCAAGGCTTAAACACATGTACCCCCACTTGGTGCATGCATTTAGGTGAGTGCTCTCCAGGATGGCATCACCCTTGCAAACACTGCATTTGGTAGATGTTGGCCAGAGGAGATCAAGAGAGTGATGAACATGTTGGGCCTAATTCCCTGTTTACTTGTATCAATGGACCTTAAGTACAGCAATGTTAGCAGGAGTATGGTATTTCTGCCTTTAATTACAATTTTGTAGGTTTTCTACAACAATTTTGTATGTTTACTCCACCTTGAGAACACGCTTAAAACTTTCTTTAGATCTTACATTAAAACATTCACCTGGTCCTTCAATAAGACATCACTTGCATAAGGAAGTTAGGTGGTCAGTTTAGTCAGTTTTCTTCACTATTAAGTATTTTTCTCTATTAGCAAATCCAAAAGAAGTTATTTTATTATTCTCTTCTTGTAGATCATTATATATTAACTCCCTCTGCTAACATCATCTGAGATTTCTTATCATAAATGTTTTTGTTCCCTTCATGGTATCTTGTGAGTGAGACCTGGATGAAAATTAAAAATACATGAAATGAAAATAAAATTTCAATCTAAATCAGGATTAAGAAAAAACAACAAAAAACCCCAAATGTAAAAAGGAAAGCCTTACCATATTTTTTTCTTTAAGGCTGAAAAACCTTGAAACTTAATCTATCATGAAAATAGTTTTGGTTTTGATGAATGGGAATTCTCAGCAAAGCTTTCAGCCCTACCCCAACTAGTATTTATTTCATGTCAGATCAGCCAGTCTGCAAAACAAGGATGCCATCTCCTACTGCCTTAGGAACACAGAGCTCAGGTTTGGCATAGCGAGGCCACAGAGAGCAGCTTTGCAAAGCTAAAAGGTCTGTTTACACATTTCAAAATATCACTATTTGACATACCTTCCTTGCTTCTGACAAAAAGCAAAGTAACTTGAATTAAAGCATATGAAAGTAATTAACTAACTCTGCATTTCTCCTGTTTTTCTTCAACGTAAATTCAGTTAAATCCTGAATTTGAAATTAATCCTGAGCTAACTGCAAATATTTTGTTTCTAATTTAGTTTCATTTTGATTGCATAGAATGAAGAAGAATGAGGAAAGCAATCATAAAAGACACATGTAAGAAGTTATTGCTATATTATTGATTTTTCCATGAACATGAGCTATATGTCAGAAGTGGATTTTTTTTTTTTTTATTTATTTAGAAATAGAAGTGCAATACCCATCTGTATCAACTATATCTTAGTTAATGGTAACACATGGAGCCTACTTTTGCAAAGATAAAATACAGTTTAAGTGGAATATTCAGAATAAGTTTGCAACTGGCTTACATAATTTTAACTTCCAATTTCTGTTAATCTTAGTAAATGTGCAAGAACACAATTCATTTGGTAAATTGGCAGTGTCAGAAAGAAAGCAGTTACACCCACAGTGGTAAATCAGTTGTTCTAGACTGCTAAAAGGAACTAAAATTGTCAATCACTCAAATCAGGCTGAAAGGGCTTAACATTGTGCTGGCATGCAAATAAGAGGAGCCGTCTGCTGAGAGTAGATCTGTACTGAAAGATTAACGAAAGTACAGGAAGCGGTTTGGAGCTATCATTAACGTAAAAGCCTTGGAAATTGTATCAAAAGAACAAGGAAAAAAAGCACATAGGAGGAGAAGCCGTGATTCCATGTGCTTCACATTGGTTTCACCATGGTGGGTGAGAGGGGAAGAGGGATATATGATGGACAGAGTGACAGGGAAAGGTCTCGTATAGAAGGGAAAATGCAACTGGAAATGTCCTTCAGAACAGCTGCTATTAACAAGCGCTTTGACAGTCTGATGAGATCTCAAAAGAGCTGTTTCCCGATGCACCCTTAAGACACCCAAAATCCAATTCTGTGGCAGGCAGTGCATGTGCTTATACTGAAGATTTTCCAGGGTGACCAATTCTAACCTTAAGTTGCCAAAAACCTTTTTAGAGCTCAGAACCAGACTGTAATCTCTTTGCATACTTGAACTACAGAGGTTCCAGTTGAGACTGGAGTGTTTTGTCACTTGACCATCTTTTTGGTCTCATTCAGTGTAACCTATTCTGAGGTCTGATCATCACTTCAGCTGCACACAGTTCTCCTATTTTCAGGCCAGACTTGGAGTTTGAAATCTTATGTACACTGACAGCAATTACCCTAGCACCTCTGGCATATCCATCATCTAGATGTCTCCTCATGCTGGGAGCGATAGCAATTATAGCCAGAGATGAAACAATCTCCTTAAAGCAACATATTTGGAACAGAAACATTTTTAAAATATAAAAAACTGTTAAAATAATAAAAATCTAACTTACCAGATATCTAACTATATTCCAGGGAGATGCTGGTAGTGCTGAGGTTTTAAAGACCCTTGAAATCTCAGCTGGTATATGCTGTTCTTTGAACTCATGGATCTGTTCTCACTTCCAGCATCTAAGGATGAGGCTTCTAAGGGTCACCTTGTTTTTATCATGTTCATACTTTCTTTGCCAAGATAAAGTCACTGTTTTGTTACCCTGACTGCTTCTAGCTGCCAGCTTTAACAATGAAGCTTGTAATCCATTGGAAATGGGAGGTAAGAGCCTTACAGAAGCTGGGTTTTTTTGAGGGTTGTTTTTTTTTTTTTTTTTTTGAGCAATTCTATGTGAAACCATTTTCTTTCCTTTTGTTTTTACAACAGTCTCCCACAGTCCAATAGATGCTAATTTTACCACACAAGCCTAGTCACAAAAAGTGGATTTTTCCTCACCTAATTTTAGCTGCCTGCAAGTTAATCATCTGACATAAGTGACATGGGGCTTCTGTTTATTATGGGCAGAAAGAAGTAGGTGTCAGCAGAGGATAACATTTCCTCTACCTTTGGGATTTACCTTAGACTTGGTAACTAACTTAAGTACCTAACATGGTACTTACATCCCGCCTGTAGTATTAATGAATTCTATCCCATTTTCATAGCAATTTTTCTATTTTCATAGATATATTACATATATCTTTAGACACATCAGTAATAATAAAGCAACAAAATGCACCACAGATTTGAGACAGTCCTACAGGCCTGCTGGAAACTTAATTATTACTTAATTATTAATTTTTTGCTGGTATCCTACAAATTAACATTGTTACTTTGTGATATATGTAGGTCTCAGTCCTGCTAGGTGCCGTGCGCTTCCAGCTTATTCATTCAGCTGCATTTTACAGTGATCAGGGCACGTGCCTTCATTGCTCACAAATGCCTTGTAAACCAGATGATTAATTTTAAGATGGTCCTTTGTGAATCAGCTCTGATTTGTAAAACTCTCAACTGTTCAGGTAACACTTTTATTCAAGACGTTCCCCAGGTTCTTAGCCATCTTAGATGTACGTCTTCTGACACCAGCTGGTGCTTTTCTAATTTCTCCTTCAGATAACATGCCAGCAGCCTGCTGCCACTTTCTTTTGTTGTAAATCTGGAAAACTGGCAAACACTGGCGACTGCGTTTGGCACTTGGGTATATAATACATTTTGAGAGGCTGAGAGTGCAGCAGCCAAGAGTAACCCGCCAAAACAGTGTGTGTAACACTCCTATGTGGAACTTGAATCCATTGCAGAAGCTTTGTGTCTTCATCATGAGACTGAAATCTTACCTAAAAAATAAGATTGGTTAGGTTTACCTTCTTTTTTTTTTTTTTCTTTTTTTTTTTTTCTTTTTTTTTCTATTTCTATTTCACTTACTTAAAAAGGATGAGCATGCATGTGGATGCATTAGAATAATCCACAAAGTAGAAATACCAAGCAAAACTGTCACATTACTGCTATTAAAGTACAAGGAGGTGCAAGCTGGAATTGTAGCTCCATATTCAGATTCACCCAGAATTCAAATATGTTTCAACGTGGTTAATTAGAAATCATGTGTTGAAAAGCATCTGTTACTGACTGCTGGAGTTGGTGGTTGAATACACAGGCTGTGGAGGTGACTGGGTGAATATGTCAGGAGGTGGGATTTCCAGTACTACTGTCAAGCCTCCAGCATTTCTTTTTCTTTTTTTTTTTTTTTTTTTTTTATCTCAGAAACCTTTCTTCCACTTTCTCTGTACTTGAAACTAATTAAATGTCCAAAGTGACAGCTCCTGCAACACTTATGTCTTTAATCCTCTGCTGGTCTATGCGTTCTTGTCTACACATATAAGGTGAGAACATGCAGGTACAGGAAGCCCAAAGCAGCTATTGCAAATACTAGGGTAAAAATCTTAGTCACATGGTGGATCATTTAATTGCTTCTTTGCAATATAATCAGGAAGTTATAGCAGTAATCTGGGAATGCGATGAATCTCTTGAATATGTATCTGCTGGAGCTGCAGATCCTCATATCTGTCAGCAAATTGCTGAGAGATTGTAGGACTGTTTATGAGGAAAAGAGCTGGTTTCTGCTGCAAACTACCTGAGCATGTGTTTCCATGAAGCAGGGGAAGCTATGCAAGCAGTGCTGCTCCAAGGGAGATTGCTGTTAACTCCCTATGACCACTCGTACTTTGGCAGAAATTCACATCAGTTGGTTGACAAAGTGAGAGGGAACAATGGAAAAATAAGCAAACATTCTAGGAGCTGAGGGACTGAAATATAGAAATATAACTTTTCTAGTAAAGTAAGTGCAAACAGCTGAAGATTTATTGATTGCAACCCATATTGCAATGGTCCCTGAGCTAGCACTTTAATAAAACCAGGGAAAATGACAACCAAAAGGAGCCCCAGAAATCATAAATCTCAGTGTATGTGCTGAATGGTGTGGAGAAAATAATCAGCAAAAAACAATCAACTCCATCTCAATTTGGAACCACAGAAAGTGCCATTTGGGGAGGACAGGGGGGCAGAAAACCTTGGCTTATTCAATCCCTCCTGTTTCAGACAGCAGCCACCACCAGATGCTTCGGAAAAACATGTAGGAAATTCCACAGCAGGCACATGGGGGATAATCTGTCCCCATCTCCTTGCCAGGAAGATCTCATGCTAATCCTTAAAATTTAGGAATATTTTTACAACTTGAAACATCAGGTTTTATATTGCTTCCAATGTTCCATTTAAGTGTTAACCAGTATAACTGGATAGTCAAATTCTTCTTCGAAACCTGCTAAATCTGATTTCTCTTGGATCGTTTGCAATGTATAAACGTCCTCTTAGTTTTAAGGAATATTCCAGATTTATTACTCTTAGTTTTGCAATGACCTGAGCTAATCAAGTTTTGTCCAAGCAGCCATTTCTCAGTGTTCAAAATACCACATACAAGAATTACAGAAAGCAAGCACTCCCACAATTTTTCAGGTTGCAGCCTACACATCTTACTCTTGTCTTCTCTCAGGTGCCAAAAAGTGAGTATCTATTGCAACGCTGTGGCTAGGCCTGTGCCTGGGGTAGACTTTCTGCATAGGATCTAGTTTGCCGAACCTGCTCCTGGCTTTTGGAGCTGTAGGCTACATCTAGGCTACTAAGTTTAAAAGTTTGGAACAGGAACTAAGCACTGAGACTTAATTATTTGTAGAGTTAAATTGCTGGAATGACTCCAGAAACATTTTTCTCCAATAAGGAGCACTTTTCCAAACAGCTCCCAGGAAAAGTTTCCCTGATAGTGCTGCCTTCATGAGAGAAACCTTTGCCATCAGTGTTTTAAAGGATGCGGCCCCATTTTGGAGGGTAAGAGAGCTGACTGCTGCATGCATAAGGGTTGTGCTATTCCAGTCAGCCTCAGCGACAGAGAATTGTCTCAAACACGACTAATAGACTAGTATATATGCAGCCTTGAGAACCCATCCTCCATAGATAAGCGCATCCTATATAGTCAATGGAGACAAGTGCTTTTGAACTCGCCCCAGAGGGGCTGTCATGCCTGAATTGTGCCAACAGATCTTTCTCTTGGGGATAGCTACTGATCAGACAGAGCTTCATCTGCTATAGCCCTGGCACTTTGTTAGCACCTGAAATTGCAGTGCAAGTCCAGATAGGCAGCGCAGAACCCATGCTTTATTGATTAACTCCAATAAGCTGCGTATCAGGAACTCCACTGTTATATTTTCCTTTCATTTTCAATCACTTTGTATTGAAAGGGATAAGGAAAAAGTAAAAACTAAACCTGAATTTCTGGACTTTTATCTAAGCAGAAATGGAAGAATGCTTTTTAAAATTAATTTCCCATTTAGGAAAGAACTAACACCGGTGGGTTTGTGTTGTGGAGGTACCTGGAAGTCTCAGTCAGAATTCAAGTACCCCTTTCAAATTCAGATACTTCTGAGCAAATGTACAATAAGGGAGTTCCTGTCTTAATGAGTTTATCCTGGAGATGAATGAAATAGTCAAAGAGGGAGAATAAAACAAAGGCAGGGAGAGTACAGTGATGTGCTTGAGATTAAGAAAAATGTCTGAAATGTGGTTTTAAAATGAAGAGATTTAGAGCAACAGCTTTAATTAATCAGACTCTTACAACTAACTGCCAGGTAAAGTACATCTGCTAATAAATGTATAACTTCTAGGAAAATGCATCCTTCACTTCAGCAGCAGGAAAGGAAAAGTAAAGGAAGCTCTGGATGAGCAATGGCTGGGATGTGCTCTTAATTATGCTGTTCAGGCACTGAAAATTGCATATCGTATCCTGTACACCAGCATCATCAATGAGTAACAACTGTTTAAGTAATATCTAGGAGGATGTATATTCACGTTAATCCTACTCCCTTTGTAGGGGGAAACAAGAGCTACAGGATACCTAACGGTTTCCTTGACACTGCTGCAAAACAGCAGTACCGCGTATACCACGCTTGTGCCCAAGCATAAAATCCCACTCAGCTTCCATCTCTACCTTCTGCATCACCTCCTTTCCAGTTTGTTGGTTTTGCTTATTTTCATTTTATCTAAAGATCTTTTAGGATTTTGAAGACTATGTTCCTCTTACTCTGAGACTTCGCTGACTGTTTTCACCTGAGGTTCTATTTTGGTTGTCTTTTGTACTCGGGGGTTTTCATGCATGGGTAACCACGAGGCAAAGTTTGTTATTAATTAATCAATATTTTTAAAAATCCCATACAGTGGCATATCTGAAATTGAAAAGTATCAGATTCTTGTGGAGTAAACTTTTGTGCCCTTCTTAGAAGCAATATTTTACATTTTTATAGCATCATATATTTGGACAGAATCTGAAGATTCTGCAATGGTACTGAAATTAAGAGTCAATCAATAAAATAATATTAGTAATTGCTTTAAAATGCTTAAGACAGAGGAATTAAAGAGATCTCAGGCTTAGACATATACAAGAGGAAAATTTGCTTTGACTTGCAGTTAATGCAGAGAGCAACCTTATCTGAAAAAGCTAAGAAATTGCCTATTTCTGAAAAATGTCCTTTTTTTTTTTTTTTTTTTTTAGGCCTTTTCACACATGGATTTCACAGCTACAATGAGAAATAAAGTTAGCTTGTCAATATTTCCACTGTACATGCAATTGATGCTGATCATAAATTCACTGGCTCTAAAGTCTGAAAGGACCACGAGGGCCACTGTTTGACTTCATGAATAAAAGATGCTGAAGAATGAACAACTCTTCTTTTTGAAAAACTGTTGATCTTGAATTTGAAATCGGCAGCGAATATTATCAAATCTCTTTTTCCATACAAGTATTCCTCAGAGGTGAACAACTTTTTAAGACTAAATTAATTAAATCTTTCATTACAAGTCCAGTTGTCTGATCATTCTCAAGGTTCTTCTCTGAATCTTCTCCAATTTGTCAAGGCGTTATTCCAATTTTAGCCAGTGTTCCCATAGGTTATTCTAGTTTTGGACTGTGGTTCTATACAGAAGCTATCATCTTATTCTCCGAGTTCCTTTCTCTACACCTTCAAGAGCTGCTTGATGTGCAGCAGCACACGGGAAGCTGATGTAATGACTCACAGCCGGCTCCTTTACCAATACTTCTGTGTCTTGCAGCATCACCACTTCCTAGGGCAGAGTTTCTTCTGTACAGTGGAGGTCTATATGCTTTACCAGGCACTAAACCAGATTTTAAGGCTTAAATTGGCGAGGTAAGCAGAGAACGAAGCTCGCTCTCTTGCTTCCTGGGTAGTGCATTTTCGTTACACAATCAACAACCAGCAAGTGGGAATACTTCAAGGAATGGGATTTGGAGATTCAGGTCTCCTGCCACCTCAGCGATCTTGCTGCTAAATCTGCGGAGCTGTGCTGGCTTTTGTTTCTACCTTGTTCTACACCCATGAATCCATTCCTGGTCCAGCAGCTTGGCTTCTGGATGGGAGATGATGGGTGCTCAGATCTAGATTTACACGCACCGTATGGTTAGGAAAATACCCTGTTACCAAGGGATGTGATCCCCTCTATTTCTAAATACACTCTTAACTGTTACCAAATGTTGGCTACATATAACAAAAGTAGGTCACAATTAGGACCATAAATTATGTGAATTGCTTGAAAAACATCAGTCTGTGTTTCATTGATTCCAGCTTATTATTTGAAAAAGATGGAACACCTGTAGGAAAAGTAGAAGATTATGATAATTACCTGAACTGAACAGCAAGTCATGGAAAGTTTCTGCAAAAATTGCAATACTCTTCAGCTTTGAGAATGCTTCCCCTAAAAACAAATTTGAATCCAGACTATAGAAACATTGGTATCAACATCTGCATATCTTTAAGTGTGTGAATGTTCTGAAGCTTTTAATGAGTTCTGATAGGGTAAGAGAAAGAGAGAAGAAGAAAGTAAAACTGAGAAAAGACTTGGAGCAGAAAACTTCTGTTCTGCATTTCCCTGCAATATCTCAGACAATGATTAAACTATACACTGATTGATTGTAAAGATAATGAAATTCTGCATAAGAAAACTGCCATATCAATAACTTGAAGTTAAAATAACTTTTAATTAATTCATTGTAAAATATAAAAACAGTGAAATAATTATATAATAACAAATTATGAATATTTACTCATTCAGAAACTAGTTTTTCATGAGAAGCACAGTATTCCTGAAGTTAACTGTAAAGGTATGCATATCAGACAAAAGCGACTGCAAAACAACCGCAGCGAAAGGCTGTGTCTGCACCTCGAGGCACAGGGCTGCAGGCCCCGGGTCGGGGCTCTCGCTCTCCGTGCTGCCGCAGGGCTGCAGGGGTAAGGGTGAGCTGCCAAGCGCAGGCAGGATACAGCTGGGCCCACAGACCTGCTGTTGTTTGTAGCTGGAGAAATTGGACGTGTCCTTTTTCGGCTGTCAACCAGTCGTTTCCTACATGGAGAGAAAGAGTTTAGGGGTTTGCAAATTTGCAGAGTTAAGCTCCTGCAAATTTCTCTGCAGTGGTTTGTATCTCCATCTGATTTTTTCACTGCCCTGTGGGGAGTTACCATCCCTGTCACAATGGTAGTTTCAGAGGATTTGAGTTCACATTTAGCAAGTCCTGTTTATATTATGTGTCTTTGTCCAAATTGACATTCCCAGGCAATGTAAGTTCAGATGGGAGACCTTATCACTCTCCACAACTACCTGAAGGGAGATTGTGGTGAGGTGGGTGCTGGTATCTTCTCCTAAGTAACTAGCAATAGGATGAGAGAAAATGGCCTCAAGTTGCTACAGGGGAGGTTTATATTAGATATTAGGAAAAATTTCTTTACTGAAAGAGTGGTCAAGCATTGGAACAGGCGGCGCAAGGAAGTGGTGTAGTCACCATCCCTGGAGGTGTTCAAAAAACATGTAGATGTGGCACTTTGGGTCATGGTTTAGTGGGCATGGTGGTGGTGGGTTGATGGTTGGACTTGATGATCTTAGTCTTTTCCAACCTTAATGATTCTATGATTCTATGACATTAGCTTGGGAGTCAGTGTGGTTAGTGTTGCTACCCTTCAAAAGCCTGAGATAACCTCTGACACACAGGTGGGCTGGACAGAAACATCTAAAACAAGTCCTCAGAGCTCATTTTTCAGCTTGTTTCAAGGCAATTCTCCTTCCTCTAAGCTCTGGCAAGCATCAGGTGAACAGTTTCAGACCAGTTCGTGAAGCCGATATGACAGCCTTGCTTGTACTGTAATCGTCTTTGCTCCTTATTTTTACATTGCAGGAGAATGTTGCTTACCCACTGATAATAGGTTGCTGTGATTCACAAAGGCAAATATTATAGAAGTAGGCAAAAATTTTGAAAATGAATGAATGCAATAGAGGTCAATTCTCAAGCATTCTGAATGCATAACTTAAAAGACGGCGACATTGATTTTTGCTCTGTATATCCCATTAGGAGTAATTGGGTCAGGAAGACATTTATGCATTTAATGTACTTGTATAACTTTCTGTGATGAGACTGGGAGTTGGGTTCAGATTAGAGTGTCATTGGAGGTGCCTCTCCACCAGTTCAGCTTCTAAGAACAGCAGAATAAATGTGGATTAATGCTTTGCAGTAGATCTTATGACTTCTTTTAATTGATTCTAAAATTCCAATGATATCCAGGAAATGCAGATTGAGAAAAACTGCTATGATGTAACAAAATCTCCTTCTATAAATGTTATGGAACACATATGCATTAGTATTTCTAAAGGTTTTTTATTATAACAAAGATGGAGAAATTTTTATATTCTCTAAGTAGATTTTAATGGACTTTTGAAATTCATTAGAGAGTTTTAGTCATCCAGTCAAATTACAATTAATATCTTCTGCCTAGGGAACCAAATCCTGGTGGTGGATCATATTGCAGTAAGAGTGTGGTAGGTCTTTCAGCTATGTAAACCATCTGTGCCCTGAGTTCAGCGATACAAGAGACTATTGACCAGGTGCACAAAGGAGTGAGACATATTGCTTGACCATGGTAGCCTTGGTTTCCAATTTCCAGAATGGTGTTGTGTCAAAAATGCCAGCAACAAAAGGTGAAAGGCAGGAAGCTTTCAGGGGGAAGCAAGACCTGGTGAAAGGAGTTCTCTGTCTTTTCCCAGACAGTCCTATACTGATCATGATATTATCTTTTTCTTCAGATGAAGCTATTCCCTGAGAGTCAAGCCCTCACTACAGCTCTCACGCATCTGGGCTTTGCCCTCAGGCAGGATAAAATGTTTTCAAATGTAATAAATTCAGAAAAAAAAAAAAAAAAAAAAAGTAATTTCAGAGTAATTAGCAGCTGCCCATCAATAACTAAAAATCAGACTTACAAAATTTTCTCTCTGTTTTTGTAAATATTTTTAAGAAAAAAGAACAGAAGAAAGTTTTGAAAAAATTGGAAAGTTTTGTATAAACGCTTTCAAGAGAAAGAGCTCTCCTTTGGGTGAGATATTTTGTCACAAATATTGAAAACAGTGTTTGCATTTTGAAAGTGAAGAGCTTTAAAAACAGAATAAAGAACTTTAAATAATCTACCAATGAAACAGAGCTATTGAATCTGAAACAAAAAATGGAATTTTTGTACATCTCCATCATTAACTAGATCTATAATAACTATAAAACTCTTGCTACTAATACTACTATGTTATTAATTAACTAAAATTATTTTATAGCTACTTGGTCCTAAATCTGGAGGGTCCTAGGTAAAAATATTCTGGTTTACTCAGGTCCTACACAGGAAAACCTCATAAGACTACCGTTTCAGCTTGTTCCCAAACATGAGCAAGAACCTGTATTTTAGATGTTTCTGCTCATCTTCCAAGTAGGTAATAGGATGTGTTGGCCCAAAACTCATGTTTCCACACATGGCCTGTTAATATCTGCTTCAACTATTCCATCTAGTGGAATTTTACCTCTATTGTCTTCTATAAACTGAAATGTCATTAATCCATTGAGGATTATTTGTTATTCTTGTGTTAATGCTTCAAGGTGAGATTTCTGTTGTGTATTCTCATACATTCTGCTCAATCTGCAAGACCTGCCCAACAGCTCCTAGGCTAAACCTTTCCAACACTTTCTCTCTATAAGGCAAAAATTAGAAAAAATATAGATTTATGTAGCTGTTGTTTTGTTTCTCCTCTTCATTTGTCAGATTTTGCAACTTTTATCTTCATGTGTGATACCCCATCTGAGTAACAGTTGAATGGCAGTAGAGGTGATTACAGCCAGGAATTGCCTTCCTACTGGTGACTCTTATCTTTCCGCAGAACTTAAATCTGCTGTTTGAGGCTGCCAGCCTTCCAAATCTTTCTTACTCTTGTGTTCAAACTCCTCTGAATTAGAAGGTCTCCACTTCCAAATATAATGTTAAAGAAAGTGTAAAACTAGAGAAAGGAGTCCTATCTAGTTCAATCTTAATATTTCTGGATCAGTAGCTCATCTTTGATACAGAGCAGAATCCCCTTAGTCCACTCCTCTTACAGTTTCATCTTCTCCCCGATGCTGTTAGTATCTCACCTCCTTCTTCTGTTGTCAGTCTTTCTTCCTCTCATTTCAATGCTTTTGTTCACATTGCACACATGGTTTGGACCCTTTTTCCATCTTGCTGTCAATCACCCATTCTCTTTTTGCCTATCTTAGGAGAGTCAGCTGTGTTCTTAATTTAATGAACACACACAGCCTCTGTCAATGAGAAAACCCTGGGCTTGTTGTCTACTCCTCAGGGCAGAGCCTACAGCCTCTCTGAGTCATCACCATTACAACCATCCAAGGGGATTAATAATAATAAATTCCCGATATCGAGTAATTTCTATTAAGAAGGAGGCTGTTTTTCCTTTTCTAGAAAGATGTTAACGTATTATTGCTGTTAGCATGCAGAAGACAACTTGTTTATTGCTAATTAACCACCCACAGAGCAGATGCTTAACCTGAACTACACCTTTCAAGGGAATATCCAGAGGCTGAATTTACCGGGAATATTTATAGGTAGTAAGTACCTACATTTACTGCTGAGCAGTAGCAAATTATTTCAGAAATGCCCTGGGTGAAAGAAAATAGTTTGGGGAAATAGAATGTTAATTAGAGTCAGGAAGTTCAGGGCCGGATGTTTCATGGCAGGGAATCGCGCTGTGTACATGGTAAGGTATGGGAACTATGTGCTGTGAGTCTCTTTGTATAAATGGAAGGATCCTGAGGCTCATAAAGGTGGTCTACTATCACAGCAACAATGGCAAATTCATTGCCCTCAGCTTTGCAATTTGCCAAGTGTTTGAGTGGTCATTCGGGGGGAATGACCCTATATAGGGGATGTTGACAAAACCATTTATTTTTTTGCCGTTTCTTGGGGTTGTGACATTGAATGAAGACACGGAACCTATATGATATTATCTTACTGGAAGAGTGACTGGTATTGATATTCAGGAACATGACTGCTAATGTCAAGGCACAACATTCAGTTTTTCTCCGGCTACAAAATGCTAGTGATCCTCATAGTTAGGAATGATTCCTCATAATCAAAGGATTTATGGTTCAATGTTGTCCTACAACACTGTTGTACCTCACTTTTGTACCCAAGTGAAATTTTTCTTACACCTGTTCTCTTTTTCTGTAAGGGTCATAATTTAGATGGCAGAAGGCAAAATAACCCTGCAAACAGCACTACTCTTCAATGCTCTTTTACAAGAGAAGAACCAACAACAAGGCTCAGTGTCTTGCGTTATATTTGCATGTGTAATTTTCTGCTTCATTGCCCATAATGTGCACTTACAAGGTATTATTTTTGAGCACAGCTATAACTGATTGGAACACAAACCACTGGGTTTATCACCTCTTGGACTTGGATTTGTGTCTTATCCTCAGACAAATGCATATGGAAAGGTTTGCTCACTGAATTGCATATTGCAGCTTACTCCCCAAATGTATAATACATAATTCAACAGAGTCTGGTGTAGTTGTCAGTTTTTCATTAGAAAGAAACCAGCTGTTTAAAAGGCTGAAGCAATAAAGTGTTTTTGGAAGAGCTTCTCCTCATGGATTTCTACAGTTCCTCTCAGCTCATATTGCTAAGACAGATACAACAACAAATTTACAGGAAAGGGATAAAATCTGGACCTAAAGCCAGATTTCTGCCTCCACTGACTTTCACCACTATTTGACTTATGGTTACACATGTGAAACAGGGGAGAAAGAGGGAAGCCTAGTGCTTCTCATGTTAATTTACACTTTTTGTGTCTAGAGCAGTTCATGTTTTCTCCAGGACCTCTGTGTGACACTGAGTGAGTCACTGAGACACAGATCTATAAAAGGCATTTTAGTAGTGGTGGAAGAGAGCTCTTTTGGGAAAGCAGGGACTGGGAAAAGAAAGACACATCATAAGAAAAGATGTTGTCTCCTTCTGTAGCTTTCTACTCAAGGTGAAGAAAAAAATAATAGGAAAGGAAGACCATGGGCTACCAACATCAACTGCCAGTCCATTTCCTTCTACTTCTGCTTCTTTTAAAATGGGGTAGTGACATACACCCTCTATGCACAACTTGCATTCTAGCACCTGAGATATGTGTTGATGGGTTTTGGCAATCTGTGTATCTTGTGGAGTACATCCTACAGAAGAATTTGCCTGGATGATGGTGGCTATACGGCTGGGGGCTGGGTAGTAACTAAATGGCAGCCAGGGTCAGGAACTCACCTTCAGATATATCTGTGAAATTACTAAAAATAAGTACATTAGCACCTAGAGACACACAAGATCTTGCACTGTTGTCCATATCCTGCCTCACAGAAAAGTTTCTTCCCTTGGATCAACAGTAAAACTTTGTAACTTTGTGTGTAGGTACTTGAAATAGATATTTATTTTGCAATCCCATGCAAATCCTCCCAGGCAACATAGGCAGGGAAGACCTTGATACCCTCTAGGCACTAAATGAACTGTTGGGCAGCATTATGGGTAGCATGGGGACAGAATGTCATAAACCTGCTGAGTCATAAATCAGAAAATTAAGAAACCTACACAATTCACATTAGATGACAAAGATGGAGTATGGCAATGTCCTAAATCCACCCTACAACTCTCTGAAGCATCTACACTGGAAAGTAAAGACAACCAAGGGTGTAGCTGCATGAACTCCTCTCTTCCCTGCTCCAGATGAACTTGCAGCAAATCCAGCCTGAAAATCATTGGTGAGCAATGTCAAGGCCTTTCATCCAGAAATAATGGAAACATTTGTGTGATACAATGCTGGGCATAACATATGGTTTGTTTGTATTTTGCTTTTCACAGTTACAAAAAGACAAATAGAGTTGGAAAGTAAATGTATAGTACTTGCCAAGCTGTAGCACCACTGTGATGGTTTACTAGGTAATGTTCGGCTGAAGATGTAAAATATCAAGCATTATTGTTAAGAGACATTGAGATTCCCATCTTTACCCACACCCACTTACAGTGATTAGTTTTTATTGGTCTTCAATAAAAGATAACCCATTCTGAGATATTGCTGCCAGTTTTAATATATCAGTAGTCAGACAGGCTCATCAATTACCTCAAAATCAAACAGCTCAAGATAAAACAATAGAAGGAGCAAGATTTGATTTGAATCCATCCAATCAGGCCCTACCTGGAAAAGACATGCAGCTTTAATGCTGCTAGGACTTCATCTCTGCTACTGGCTAGGTTACTCCTGGAGGGATATAAAAGGATAAATTTTGCATCTTGTTGCTCCATGCAGTTCCACAGACTTTAATGGGATTGCAAAGATTACTTAGGAAGAGAATGTGGTTTGCAACTTTACCTTGCTTCCATTAGCAGGCCATACGACTTTAATTAAATATAGCGTGAAAGTCCTTTAAGAATGACAAAGCACCTGGACATTCTCAAACCGTTGTCTTTGCCTGGCTGGTTTGTTACCCATTCTCTTCACACAAATAATACAGCTGATGATGGGATGACAGTGGCACAATCTGTGCTCTCATGATCTGCCATGTCTGCTACTAAATTGTTCATGTTAGAATTAACACTTTATGTTAAACCAAAAATTTAATGGTTTTTATCACATCTCTTTTACATCCATGAACATGACACTGCCCATTTCATCTCTTAAATTCAATTTTTGAGATCATTGCTGCATTTCTTCTAGTTCAGATTCATGATTTTCATGCTTGCTAAAAGCATATACAAATTTTTGTTCTCCTTTGTACTATGTATGAGGCATGAAATACCCTCCGCAGCTCTGGAGGACAGCTTGCACATCTTGCTTTACTAATATTTTTCATTAAGGCCAGATTAAGCATGAATTCTGTGAAATAAAATTCAGTATCTGTGCACAGATTACATATAAAGCTATTCTAAATCAAATCTACAGCAACGACATCATGTTAATACAGATGCACTGCGGTATTATTATTACTGAAAACACGCATTTGCAGTATGTAGTTTCTCTCTCTTTTTCTTAGTTTTCCCCTCCCCTCTGCTCCTTGCTCTGCTTTAAAGAAAAGTGCCACAGAAGACTTTTCAGCATTCAGTTTGTAGAATCTCATAAAACCAATGTGATTGAAATTCTCCAGACACAGCTTGGCTTCAAGATGTAAATAATGTTTTGATACTGATTTCCAGAAGCTCACTAAAAGCATTAAAATTGCAACTTAACTATTCTCTAGGAGACAAAAAGAAAAAAAAAAAAAAAAAAAAGAAGGGATGAACATTATTATTGCCAGCAAGTTCAATCTTGTAAAGCTTCTTCCCTGAAAGACAAGCTTAAGCTTGCCTGAGCATTTCCCCAGTCATGATTTATGTTTGAATTTACTATGTGTTGGCAAGATTTTGCAGTCCATTCAGCCCAAGCTTAGGCTCAACTACCAATAAAATCAAAATAAACACTTCAGGGTAATATTTACTGGAGGCCAAAGTAGCATGAAAGTATAAAAGCAAATTTGTTATGTAATTATTTGTTATATAATTATTATTTTTTGCTTACACTTGCTCACCATTTGTATTAAAAAAGTATCCGTTTGTACAGCTGGCATGCACAAAAGGAGGTTACATGCCTTCAAATATCTGACAGTTCTGAGGATTAAGAGAATAATTTGGTTTATTATGACTCTCTGTGATGCTTGACCTAGCTGAGATGTGAAAAAGTATGTGTCAGGTATTTTATTTTCCATAGAAATTGCTCTGTGTGTGCCAACGGGGCAGCAAGTGTGACTCAGTAAGAATGTTCATCGCCATTCTCTGGAGCAGGGGGAAAAGGAAAACAGTGAGGAATGAAAAATTAAAAAACAAAACAAAACAAAACAAACCCAACTGTTTTTTTGAGAGAACTGCATATCTCCTCTGTAACCAATCTCTAGGTACTGACCAAATCTTTTCTGAATCATAGAATCATAGAATCAAAGAATGGTC